>PVKA01001308.1:0-40014 GCA_004027165.1 Ctenomys sociabilis
TAACTGCAGCTTTGTTTTAAATTTATTTTTAAATTTGAAAATGACCATGTCATCATAAGTCTGCGTTGGCTTATAATTTTGAACCTTGACACCTTTTGGAGTAACTCACCAAATGTCCAGTGTGGTTGTGTGTGAAGAATCTGCCTTCTGCTTCCCTGTGTTGCCAAAATGCTGTTTTGTAATTTCCTTTGGCAGTACTGCCTTCGTCAGTGATTCTCAACTCACATACTTCCTCTTTCTACAGCAGCAGTACACTAGGGGGACTGTTTTTCCTCTTTTTGAAAGCTGTGTCATTGACCTATGAAGTGAAGAAATTGGCTTTTAATCTTTGATCTGTGAGCCCATAGTAGCAGAGAGACTTTTTTAAAAAAAGAGGCTAAGTGTGTGTTTTCATATGTTTATTTCCTTCTCAGAAAATGAAATGAAACTATACCAGACTTATTTTAAGGAGATTTTAGGAGGGTTCTATTTTAAGAAAATGACACCGTAGAACATCTTGCAGTTAAACTTTTTAGTATTGTGTTTGTGAGTCTTAGTTAAAACCTCTACTAGATATTTTTATTTGGAAAATTAATGAATAGGCCTTGGCCAACTAAAAAGCTATCTATGTAGGCTGCCTCCCCCAAAAGAAATAAATCAGACACCATCCATCTATAGCTTTTGGTGACAGTGCAAAGATAAAATTGTATAGGACTTCGCATTCTGTGAGTATCCTACTTCCCCATTGCTGGCTAGTGCCTCAGATTTCAGATTTTTAGGGCTGGAGAGAAAGTGGAATTAATTTTATTTTCTTGCTTGTCTTAATTGTGTGAAACAAATTGGACCCCATTCTTGACCCTTTATTTCTCTCCTTTTTTCTCTGACTCCCAAATTGAGTGGTCCCAAGGAACCACTTTGCTTTCTTATTGCTGTAGGAGGAGCTGGAGAACACACATAGAAAGGTAAGTTAGGATCACTGGATGTTACAGTTGGCATGTAGGAAATGAATAGAAGATGGCAAAGAGAAAAGCCTTTTTTACCCATTTGCATCACATCCTGTTTTATTGATTCAACAAGTATTTATCGGAAGCATACAGTGCACAGGGCATTCTGCCAGGCCCCATGGGTATGGTGGTAGCACAAGGCAGATAAGGTTTGGCTCTGTAGGAGTTGATGTTCCACTGAGGGAGACACAGACAATAAGCTTGCACGGTTGTACTTTGTGAACTTGTCACTGTGGCCCATTCTCTTTGCCTTTTTACATTTCTGCACTGTCTCAACCTTGTAGAAAAGCTCCTGGCAAAAGGCATGTAGTAGCCACTGGCCATGGCTTGGAATGGTCTTTAGTTCTGTATCAAGCATTTGGAACTTGCTGTAGGGATGCAAGGCCACTGTAACATCAGTCCTTGTCGGTCTGAGAGAAGCTTGGGTTTTCACAGGTCTTCTACTTTAGAGCATCCCTGTGTCCCTGGGCTGTTGTGGGATCTCCTGTTCTGTTTTTGGATGCCTGGTATAGGTCTTGCTCAGAATGGATGGGTAATCTTCATGTGGCTGACTCATTTGCATTGCTTCTTGCCTGAAATTCAGGACCAGAAGAGGTGTTAAAGATCATCTGTCTTTCTTTGTTTTATAAATGAGGGAAAAGGCTGGGGCAGCATGATCATGATGGGGCCTCCGAGCTAACAGGGCTGGACTTGAGGGTGAGTCTGTGTGAGCCTTGGGCGCTGCTAACCATTGTGGTTTCACAGCTGTGGGTATCACTCCTGTTCACCCTCAGGTTTTTAAGCTCTTGCTTCAGTTGTTGTTTTCCTCCTGTCTTCTAGTTAACTCCTTCTGTAGTGGCTGTCACCCTTTTTGCATTCTTCATCAGCATCTTGGTTCAACTTGGTAAATAAAATCTCTTTCAATCCACCCTCCTCTGCTCATTCTGTAACTCCTGCCTTTTTCTTCTGTCATTTTCCTATGATTCTTGTCTATTCCCAAGTACAGAGTAAGAAGCTTGAAATGTTTCTGATGGTTAAAGTTGCTTTGTGGCCCATTTAGGGTCTGTGGCACTGAAAAGGGATAGATTGTGTGACTCATGAGTGAGCTGATGGCATGTGTGGAGTCAAGTATTTTCTTGCAGTGTGATGAAGCCTTAGACCTACTAGCATTGCATTGATACAATAAATATGAAACGATACTCCAGTAGGAGAAAGAGCCAGCCTAGCAGGCATCTGCAGAGCAGTGAGAGGTATCACTCTTCGTTAAACCCAAATGTATGATTGGCGCGTGTTGCAAGGTAGGATTTTCTAAAGTGCAGGAATCCTGCTTTCTACAGGCTGTTTTGAGAAATATAAAAGAGAGAAATCTTTAGTCTTTTTCCCAGAATGCCTTAGTTACTATGATGGGATACCATTGTAAAGTGAAACAAACTAATTTCTCCAGTGAACTGTGATCCCCGTAGCGATTCTGCTCCTCCTGTGGGGTTATCTTCTGGAGGTTCATGCCTGGGTGTCCAGATATGCCCTAGTCCTGCAGTGGAGCACAGTAAGGAAAGCATATGGCATTTGCCCCTACATTATTAGGGGCAAAGCTGAGGCAGGAGATGACATCTTCAAAACAGTATATACATTTGTTTTCTTCTGGAGTGAATCTTTAATAAACTCAATGAGACCCATTCAGTGGTATTCAGTGTGTGTTTTGGGGAGACTTGTGTGCTACGTGTGTGCATGTATAGTGGTAAAACACACGGTAGTTCTCCTGGTGTTTTAGGTGTTTAGTGAAATTAGTTATTTAGCTCCTGAAGCCACTGAGTTTTAGGTTCGGAGCCAGCAGAGGGAGTACATAAGTCTTTAAGCTGATCGCAAGTGTTTTTTTCTCCATAAAGCTAAAATATTACTATGATTTTTAAAAAAGAACTCTGGTGTATAATGCTTCCATGTAAACAAATTATCATTATTAGAAAATGATGATTTGGGGAGGGGTTAAGGATTAAAAAGCTAAGATAACTTTTTCAAAGGAAGTGTTGATCTTCTGAGACCTGTGGCCCAGTTCCCACTCCAAACAGTTAAATGACACTGCTTTTAACTGAAAATATCTAACCCTCTTTCTTCTTCTTCTTTTTTTTAATACTTTACTGCTGATAATGTATGTGAATATTTATTATACTTGATACCAACTTTTTGCAGAGTATGCCAAAAGATTTGGACTAGTGGAATGGTCTTTGTTTTAGTGCTATTTGATCATGGGACTTTAGATATTTCTTGTGGTTTCACAATTTTCAATAAAGGAGAGAAAGGCAAGAATGACATTTTCAATTCAGATTCAGTAGATAAGAATCTTCTGGAAAGTGTGACTTTGGAATTTTGTTATTCTGTAATCATATAATTTGTCATTTCTTTCCACTTTGCCTTATATGTTGGTGATGGTAGTTTATTTTGATTGGTAGTTCTGGGTTGAATTGTGTTTAACGTCTCCCCCTGATGGCCACCTGGAACTTCAGAATGTGGCTCTATTTGGAGATAGGGGCTTTTTAGAAATAATTAAATGAGACTGTTTGAATTGCCATAAATCCAGTGACTAGTCTTGAAAAGAGGAGCTAAAGACCTATGAAGAAGACTGTGAAGGGGAGAGTATTGAGGCTGCAGGCCAGGGAACCTGAGGGTTATTTGGAGCCTAGGGGAGAGCCTTGCGCCTTCAGCTAGTGCCAGCATCATTGGTAGCAGACTGCTGGCCTTCCAAACCAGGAGGGAAATTTTTGTTGTTTTACTGCCTTAGATTTGTGGTCATTTGTTAGAGGTAGCCCTAGGAAACTAATGCAGGGCCTGGGATGCAAGAGAAGGACTAAGGGTTGCAAAGACAAGAGAAAAAAAGGCTTTATTTGGATTCAAAATAAAATAAATAAATAAAACTTTTGTTGGCTACCACCTTTTTTTGTCTTGTCACTTAAATTTCTTCTTCTGCAAGGGACAGAAGGAAGACGTGAATTTCCAGTTAGAAATACCAACGGTTGTCCTCTGCCATTTTAAATAGGTTGCATTTTGTTCCCACTTGCTTGAATTCTTGGCCTGTTTCATGAAGCTTGTAGTGCTTATCAGTGTAGCCTTGGGTTTTATGCTGAGACAGAGGAGTGGGCAGTCAGTTTTGGTGGGGAAAAAGGAGCCGGGAGTCCAGGGTGGAAGCGTAGTGTTGAACGAGAATCCTCCCATCCCTGTCCTGTCAGGAAGGTGGTTCAGTCTCATTCGTGGTGGTAGTAGGACCACTCCAGACTCCCTCTGGTGTCGTCTCCTTTTGTCCTGGGTTTGGTTCAAGCCTTTAAGCATCTTAAACATCTGAGGCTTCGGGCACACATTTATATCCCAAAACCGAACTACCCTAATGAAGCACAGAATGCAGACTCCTAGATAGAGCAGTAGATATTTTCTAGGTACTTAGTAAGTGTTTGACTTAAAATGTTCAGACTCATTTACAAATTAGAATGGTATCCATCTATGCTCATATTTTAAAATAGTATTTTGGGGGAGAGAGCCAGAGTTATAGTTTTACAGTAAAAAGAGGAGTCAACATGTAACTAGTCTCAGGCTTGGTTATTAATAGTTATAATAATACCAATAATAGTTATAGGCATGATTTGTCAAGCACTTACTGTGTGCCAAAAGCTCAGGTAGGTTTTTATGTCTAATATCTATCCTACAAAATAGATGTTTAAATGTAAACTCCAGGACAAGGAGATGGTTCAGAGAGGTGAAAGGAGCTTGCTTGGATTTCAAACCAGATTTCTCTGACTCTAGAGCTTGTCTGTTCCGTTATCTTTTCCTGTCTCCTGGAGTATAGGTGGGGCTTTGACTGGCTAGAGTACATCAATGAAAAATTAAACAGCTGCCATTTTAAGTTTCTACTGTGTGCCACATTCTTTACATATATTACCACTAATCCTCACATTAATCCTTTAGAGTATGTCTTGAATGCTTCTCTGCAGAGTTGTGGCTGCCTCCGGGTGATTAACACCTGTGTGTTGGTGGGGAAGTGAAGGTGGGCAGTGGCTTAGAATGTACCTGTTGCCCTGGATGTTTGCACAGACTGCTGTTAGGAATTAGACTACAGTACCTGGGCCTCCTTTGGTGGAGTAGGTGGAGTGACTTGGGAATTGTACCTGAAACTTGCTGGTTTGGGATTCTTACTTCTGTTTGGTTCCTGACTTGTGTATCATGCTTTTTATGGGCAGGATACAGAGTACACTATTTAGAAATCTCTGAGAAACTCCTTCCTTGGGACAGCAGGACATCTCTGCTTTTTTCAGGCTTCAGGTGGGTAGATGCATGAGGCTAATAGCACCCAGAAAGGCAGATTTCAAGAAGAAAAACAGGTGTTTAGCAGAAGTTCAGTCGGATACAATCTCGTGATTAAAATATTAAAATACATTCTAGCAGGTATAGTGGTACACATCTGTAATCCCAGCTAAAGGATTATATCTTGGGAGGCTGAGGTAGGAGGATTGCTGTGAGTTCAAGGCCAACCTGGGGTACACAGTGAGTTCAAGGCCAACCTAAATTATAGACTGAGACCCTGTCTCAAAAAAAAAAACAAAATTGTTTTTTTTTCTAAGTTCAATTACTTTAAAGCAGGCTTTAAAGCAGGTGGCTAAGCCAGAAACAGAAAACACTGCATAATGTAAGTTGCTGGCCAGGTTAAAATGTTTATTTCTACTGAAAAGTCTACTGCTTTTTTCTCAAGGTAATAATATATGTGAGTAGGACCTGAAATGGTGGCTTACATCGACCACAGGAGTGCATTGCCCTGTGTCCTAAGATAAAATGTGGCTAGCAGAATACTATTTAACTATGCCATCATGTTCTCTGCATGTTGGGAAAAGCTTTTGGAATTCTCATTTTCATAGAAGGTTAGGGGAGTTGGGCCCAGAGGGTCAGCTGCTGACCATGATAGACATGAGCAGGTGGGATAGGTCTGTCTGGTGACGGGGTGAGCTGGTGTTCAGGGGGAATAGTAGTCGGGATAGCAGGGAGCAGTACTCATGGCAGCTTTTTTTATTTTCCCCTTTGTAATATTGGCAAAGGGTCACACTGAGCCACATCCCTACCTCTCTGAAAATTTTTTATTTTGATACATGATTTCCCCAGGACTCTAAATTGCCCAGGTCAGGCTCAAACTCTCCATCTTCCTCTTGCAGCACTGCCACCATCGTGGCCTTTTAAAAGGTAAAACTCTGGGTGGATGCCTGAATTTTAAGAAGGATATAAAATTATATCCGGTTGAGTTTGTTAGAGGTCTCCTTGGAAACCTTTATATTAAAAAGATCAAGTGGATGGTTAAGGTATTAATTCAGATAATTCAAATCTCAAAATCACTTTTCTCTTGAAGTGTTCTACTTGATTGTAAAAACAGTATTTCTTTCTTATACATTATCTGGATAATTGCCTTGGTTCCGTGTTTCACAGTAGGCTGTGTGATGTTTAAATCTTCCTGTTCACCTTCCTTTCCTTTATTTCAATTTTATTTTACCTAATTTTTTTTTGGTGAAACTGGGAATTGAACTCAGGCCTTTGTGCTTTCCAGGGAAGCCCTTATTTCACTAAGCCATCACCCCAGCCAGCCCTTAAGTATTTTTAAAATTAGTTTAATTTTCTTCTGATACTGTAATGATTTATAAAATAAAACACTTTCCCTAGGTCTCTCTATTTGAGGCTTTCATGTTGGTAAATAAGAAGAAAGGGAAGATGAGGGATACCAGGAAGAGAAAGATAAAAAGGAGGAGGAGGAGGAAGAAGAAAGGAAAAAAAAGGAATTCTACTTAATTTGAAACTCAGGGTTGCTGTAGGCTTTTCCAGAGTGTTTACCTTACACATAGCTGTTCTGGGGCTTCTGGTCCTCATTTGTCTCACTCAAGGACTTGTTAATCTTACCCTTCATACTTCTGCAGCTGAGTCTGGGTTGGATACTACCATTTTTTCTCTGTTTTTCTTTTAATAGACCTTTCCTTTGATAGGATGCGAAGGGACTTAATCTCTGTTTGCTTGCTGTTTTACAGGAGAGTCTCATTAACAGCATTACCTTGCCATGTATGAATATACCTGCTATGCATTATGCTTACTATATCTGTTCTTACATTCTTAATTTGCTACATATGACTATAACTACTATGCAGTATGCCTATTAGAAATACAGTTATACCTGTTATGGTCTCCAGACTAATGTTAGGATGATACTTTTTTTTTTTTAACCTTCCTCCAAGATGATACTTTTTAAAAAAAGAAATGAAGGCTGTGAGTGTAAGCATTCTTCTAAATCTCTTTAAAAGAATAATGATCATTTGGATCAGATGCATCATTTGTGTAACCCTGAGAAGCAAGCCTGCAATTGACTTAGGAAAATGTTGCAGGCCTGATATTTTAAAGCTATCTTTGAACAGATCCTGGTGTGTGTACTGGCTTTAGTGTGATTGGGCTCTTAAGCTCCTCATAGATAACTTCCTAGGTGAGTCAGTGTACTGTTTCTTGAAATTAGTGTCCTAGATCAGGCCTTCTATCTCCAGCTGTGTCCAATAAAGATAAGTTTACAGCCTCCTGTCTGAATAGGTGCCTGTCCTCTCCTGAACTGAGTTCCCTAAATCAATCCTTGTAAGCCTCCTCCCTTTCCAAGAAAGATTCTTATTTCATACGGAAAATCTAGATGATTTTGGCAATGTTTTGGGCATTATTGTATTAACCCTTTATGTTATTTACTAGGGTGGAATTTAGCACTTGACATTAGACATCATTTACTAGGTGTTCTTCGCAGGAGGGGAGAGGTTTATTCTGATAACATCATAAATCACAGAATGCTTTGAATTAACTGTGGGCAGCCAGTGTAATATCTTATGGTGGTATTGAAAACTATTGTGCCTTCTGAATTGGTTTTAAACTGTTTGCCAAGTGAATGTTTATATCAAAAATTATAATTCTTATTTTTTAAGATGCAATTTTATTCACATCTGAGTTTTTGAATCAGATTTAAACCTTTTGAAATAAGCTGGTTTAATTTTTCAAGCAGGAGAAATATATCTGGAGGCTTAACCTCTGGGCTCCCAGTATGTCCTTATTGATATAAGCAGAAATGATTTTCCCAGGATGACTTTATAACCCAGGAGTCCTCCCTCTTGCCATTCTAGTACTATGCCTTATTCTTCTTATTGAGTTGTTTTATATTCATCATTCTGTCTTAAGGAGGATCATAAAGCTTTCAAGAATTTTTCTTCTCCCCAGATTATCGCCTCATTCATCTGTTCTGGTCAAGAAGGAAAAAAAGAAAATATCTTGGTTTTATTGTTTGTGTCATATGATTTTACATTTGTCAGTATAGTAACTGGGAAGATAGTTTCACCTACTCAGTGCTGTGTAGCAAACAAAATTCTTTAATATTTCCCTCCCTCTTTAAAAAAAGCACAATTTTATTGACAAATTTTATTTTGTTTTTATTTGTGGCACTTCTGATGTCAGAGTTGAACTTTTAGATGATTTGTAAGAAGTTAAAACTTTGCTTTTGATTTCTAGTACAAAAGTACCTTGCTAAAAGGGTTTCTTGATGTGTTCTTGGAACCATTACCAAGTCTTTGGCAAATGAGGACACTTCTTTGATCAAACCATTTTTGATTTTTGAACCTGAGACAGCCAGCATTGGGTAGATGCCTACATCAGCCTTAAACTCTGAGCGCCTATTTGTCCTGGTTGTTTCTGGCTTTTCTCACATTCCTTTCTTTTTCCTTTTATATCTAGTAAACAACCTTTATAGAGGATTTCTTTTCTCCCTATCAACCTGTAATCTGTACTGTTCCCCAGCATTAGAGGTTTCAGTCCTGGCTGCAATGTAGAGTCACCTACTGAGTGAGCTTTAAAAGATGCCAATATCTAGGTCCCATCCTAAAGCAATCAGGTCAAAGATGCTTGGTGAAGAACCTTGGCATCTGTATGTTTTCAAGCTTTCTAGGTGGCTGTAATGTATAACCAGGGTTGAAGAGCATTGTTTTAGAGAAATTGAAAAGATTTTAGAGAAATTGAAGAGATTTTAGTTGTGCAAGTTGTCAACTAATACTGAACTTTTGAATCCATTTGAGCTCTCTCCTTCATGAGAAGATTATAAGGTAGAATTTACCTCCTGGAAGCCCTGAATCAAAAGAAGTGCTATTGAGCTGGGATCTAAGAGTACACTGGCTTTATTTCTTAACAAACTGTATTTAACCAGAATCTCTTCTCCTTTCCTTTGTATAATTGTATGTGGTTTATTTAAAGGTTCCAGCTCCCACTTGTTTTTCTAGTCTCCACTGGACTCTAGTTAATTTATTTTGAAGTTTTCAGGCATTTGTAAAAGGAGATGGAGTTGTGTGAAGACATTGTGGAAGACTCAAAAGCTGAGACCCATAAAACGTACTGTCTTTTTCTGTGATATACTCTGTATAGCAGGGGTTCACCGTATTCTAGTGCATGGAGTTAGTGCATGGAGTAAGTGTGGCTGCCAGAATAGCAGTGTCAGTGCCACATAAGCGAAGGTTGGGAAAGCAAGTTCTCAGGCCCAGCCCAGACACCGCTTTGGAAGCTGTGGATCCCACCATGCATGGTTTTAACAGCCCTTGAGGCAGTTCTGGAAGCTAAGGTTTTAAAACCATTCTTTTTAAGTTGTTTGCTAGCTATGGACTTCTAGCTACAGGCAAATCATAATTCTCATACAATCTTGGCTTCAGAATCCTGGTAAGAATGGGGGAAATGGAACAGACATCTCGTAGTAGGATCTGTTGAAATGTAACAGAGCATATTCCAGACTTCCCACAGATCTTATTACTGTGTAGCTCTCTGTGCATAGCAAGAGTACCAACATCATTCCAGGGTGACAGTTATGGTAACAAAAGATCCACTCAGAAGTACAGAGGAAACCAAATATTCATCCCAGGGCATAGATTGTGTTCACAAGGTCTGTGTTTAGATTGTACTCTGTTGGGTGATTTTTTTTTCCTTGTTTGTTTGTTTGTTTTGATCTTTTGGAAATATTTTTAGAATTAAGGAAAGCATCAGACAGGGGAGTAGCTGCACTGACTCATCCCCAGAAGGACATGGGACATGTGAGAGAAAGATAAGATTAAAATGTGCTGGGTGTAATCAGGGTAAGAGGGGTAGGAAGTGAAGGGGAGAGTGATACAGCTCTCATGATGAAGTCAGAGGCCAAGTTTTGGCGAGGTGACTTTTTTCTTGGCTCAAGATCCTAAAAGGTTCCTGGCTGCCTCTTCCACAAGGTGAAACCAGGGATGGAGCCAAAGGAGTTATTGCTGCCCGCCAGTATCATTGGATTCTGTAGTCCATTAAGCAAGGCCTTATGATCAGCCATATGAGACATAACTGATGGCTTTAGGAATATAAATAGTGTGAAGAACTGTGGTTTGTCCAGGGCTGGAGTTCATTTCAGGATCTCTTAACAGCTGCCTCACAGTGTTCTCCAAGACTCATAAAACACTTTTGTACCTGACATTAAAAGAGAAAAAAACGCCAAAAGTAAACCCACCAAGACTAGGTGGATAACAAATTTCGCTGTTAGTAGAATTATTTTTCCTGTGCAAAGGGATATCCAGGATAATGTGGCTTGAGTTTTCACAGGGTGCCACTCAGGGTTTCCTTTTCAGGACAGTGGGAAGGGCAGATTGCTCACTCTCCTCCCATTTACCAAGATCCTTGGGAAGGGTCCAGAAGGCAGGCTAGGGCCTAGAACTCCATTGGAAGCAGACACAGAAGGAGCAGCAGCACAGAGAGGCATCTATCTTGGTCCAGAGTTTGACAAGAGTCCTGAGTAGTGTGTCACTAATCCTGAGGCAGCATTCAGTTTTTGACTGCAGGCAAGTGCTAGGGCCTTGTTAAAGACCAGAGTTTGGTCAAGTACCACTGGTGGCTCTTCGAAGTGCTTGGGACAATGGGGAACTTTCCAGAGCTACTCTTGCTTACAAAAGACATATGTAAAAACTTGTACTCTGTGAATCAGATCACTTCTGCAGAGTCAGGAATGAGACATAGAGATACTTCTACTCCAGACTGCATCTAGGTTTCCCTCTCTCACTGCCCATTCTCCCCTTCCCCCTTTCCCTTTCATTCTTTGCTTCTCCAGTCTCCTCCTGCCTCCATTCTCCCTGTGGAAGTAGAAATGGCCAGACCATGCACCATCACTTGATGCATGGGCATGTCCTGCTGAAAGCAGGTGGGTCACTTGGGTCTAGCTCCTGTCTTTAGGCTCTCTTTAGAACTGTAAGACCCAGGACAGTCTGCATAGGGGTTCAAGAAAGTGACCACAGTGAGAAGGTGTTGAATGGTGGAAGGAGGAGGCTGAGTCATAGGAGGGGTGACTGCTCACCTGACTGGGGATGGTGGTCTGGGAGCATGGTCAGTAAAAACTCGGTAGAAGCTGGAGGGTTATAGTTGGTTGCATAACTGTGATGAGATGTTAGGAGCATTGGCTCAGTTTAGAGGAGGTAAGCCAATGTGGAATTTCTTCAGAGAACATTATCAAGCGACACAGACATAGTCCCAGTTAAATATTATTACTGATGAGTATATTTTACAATTAAAATGCAAATAGAACTTGCATTCAGTCTCAGTCATGCACAGAACTATCAAGACACTTTGGGAGGAAACGGAACCACTGGAATTCTCCTACATTACACTGGAAGGAAAAAGAGGAAGCAGAGTGATTTTCTAGTTCTGGAATAGTAAATAATATAATAATCTGTTTTGGCAGTTCCTTCTGAGGCATTCAGAATTATGAATCATGTCTTTTTTTGTGGTGGGAGAGGCAGGAATTCCATCTGTAAGTTGAATCTTGCAGAGCCCATAGTGTTTGATAAGCGAAAGAATGAGGGGAAAGAAGTAGGAAACCGCCATCCATCTTTCCCCCATTATCATCCTTTCGTGAAAAGTACCATGTGCTTGCTGCCAGGCAGAACTTGGTTGTCTGGTATTTCTCATCTGCACGAAAAATAAAAATTCTCTCCACTTTTTTCTGAGATGAGTGGTAGAGATAAGGCTTTCCCAATATTTTAAAATACAGGCTGCACACTCTCCAAGAAAAAGCTCTAAAAAAAATGTACGCTATTTTTGGAATATTATATAAACAGTTTAAACTATCACATGAGGACAAAATATTTTTTCTACATGCTTAAACTCTGTAGGAGAAAGAAAAAAACAGCCTGTTTTCTTTGTTGGGGCGGCATGGGCCAGTGGCAGCCAGTCTGTAGGCCTCGAGCTGCAGCTGGCTGTTGTCACTGAGGGCACTGAAAGGTTCGCCATCACTGACGTAGGCCATTTATTTACTAGTGACATGGCAGGTGCCTGCCAGCCGCGGGACACTCAGAACAGGGATTGCCCTAAACAGTTTGTTTTCTCCACAGGGGAAGCAGCTTGTGGGCATGTGAGGGAAGTGAAGGTGATGCTGGGCTCCTAACCCAGCTTTTCTTTCTCTCTCCCTGTTTCCCTTCACCCCCAAATTTGAACTGTAGAATCACCTGGAATCCTTACATTCAGTAGTAAGGGCTCAAGCATCTTTTTTTTTTTTTTTCAGTGACTATTGGATAGTAACATTTTAAAAAGTGGTTGGTTTTTTTTTGTGTGTGTGTGTTTTGTTTTGATTCTTTGATACAAGGCCTCACAATGTAGCTTAGGCTGGCCTGGAATGCTCAGTGATCCTGTTGCCTTAGCCTCTGGAGTGCTGGGATGATAGGCCTGCCCACCATGACAACCCAGTGCTTGGACTTTTTAAAATAAAAGAATTTGTGTTCCTCTGCAAAGTAAATTGGACTTGAGAATAAATTAATGCTAAATTGATGGCAGAACCCCTGAGCTGCCGAAGAGAATGCCTTCGATGTCACCTAACTTGCCCTTTTAGTGTCGTGTGAGGAGCTCAAGGCCCAGCAGTGCAAAGAACCTTACTGAAACCACACAGCGAGGCTGTTCTTGGTTGCGAGCTGACACAGTGGTCACGGGTACTTCCTGAGGAAATCAGCCAACAATCTCTCACTACAACCTGTGCCTGCACCTGCCTGAGTGTGTTCTCCCTTCAGACACTACTACCTTAGCCCTTAGATGTGAAGCATTATTTTACCATGCCCAGTACAGAGGCATTTGCAGGGGTTGGAGGAGTGGCAAAAATACCACCAAAAGTCTACACTCTGAAGACTGCCTACGTGGTGTCAGTCAGAGTTAATTTAGCATGATGCGGCTTGAGTTTCCTAAGTGGTTATAACTTTTAGCATTGTGAGTTTGGGAAAGAACTGTGCTGCATGTTACTCTGGTTACTCTGTGCCAGAGAATTGGGCATAGTTAGCTGGATCAGTGGCTTTAATTGGCAGCTGCATGTGCAGAGGAAATTTACAATTTCCCCAGTCTCAGTGCTGGGGCAGCCCATACATGGAATACTGTTGGGTAGACTTGCATACTGTTTATTGGGAATTCAGCCCCCAACACAGCTTCTTGTAATTAATGAAAGTCTGATTGATAATGCTATGTTCTTCAGGCACCATAGAAGTTTGGCAGTCTTTGGAATAAGGAATTTCTTTGGCTTTGGCCCTGAGGACAGAATTACCCTTATTAGTCACTGTTAACATTAGCAGGAGACTTCATTCTCAGCCCTGATTATTGAAAGTTTTGTGCAAATGGGATTTTTAAAATGATTAGTCTATGTGTTCTTTACAGGTAAAATAAAAACACAGCAAATAATCTAAATATAATTTCTTTGAACAGAGTTTGTTAGTCATTTGGGTGGTGAGATGTTCTAGTCACTCAACAGCACATTGGTAGCACTGGCGTTAGTTTTTACAGCCCATGCCAGGTCCAGGCCTACTGCCATGGGAAAGTGTACATGTCCAGCACTCACATGCCTGGGGACAGAGCCTGAGGATGTGTTGTTTGGACCCCAGCCATGGCTACTTACCCATCTGCTCTCATTCAGCTAACGTGGTAATGTATAAAGATGGATGTAACGCGAACACTGATTTATTTATTTGTTTGTTTGTTTGTTTATTTATTTCTTCAGTGCTAGTTATTAAACCCAGGGCTTTGGGCATGCTAGACAAGTGCACGATTGCTGAGCTACATCTCTAGCCCATTTTATTTAATATTTTATTTTACAACAGGATCTTACTAACTTGGCTGGGTTGGCCTCAAGGTTGCCACCCTCCTTCAGGCCTCTGAGCACTGGGTTTCTAGGTGTGTACCACACCTGGCTTAGCATTTCCTGTTAGTGGTTCTGTAGTACAGTAAGCCCCTGACTTGCGACCTTTCATAGATATGAACAGATCTGCACTGTAAATACTTGTAGGTATGAACAGATCTCAGAAATAGTTCATGTATTTGCCTGACACTGTCATGCTTAGCTGTATAGTGCAGTAATGCACAGTAGTACAGTATAGTCACCTTACTGTATATGTGTTTATATTTTAATGCTTAGTGATGTATATTTGTGCTGAAGACGCATAAGACTCACCTTACCAGACTTACATTTTCCCAGAATAGAACTCACTCACAAGTCACGAACTGCCTGTATGTAGGGATAGGCACATAGAAAGTTACAGTATTTCTTGGGAGACTGCACTAATCAACCTTGACTAGAAAAAAGGAAACTTTTGCTGAAGTATGCATCCAAGCATGAATCTCTGCTATTGTTCATTGTTTTCACCTCTGATAATGAAATTTCTGACAATGCAGTGTGGTTTTGGTGCTTGTTTCCTTTTGTTGATAAAAGTATTACAGTGCTCAAAGAATTCCTTATAGAACTTTTGCAACTCTCAAGGAAAAGTAACCCAACACAGACACTGTTGATAGACTGCAGGGAGGTGGGAGTTGCCTTTCCTTTTGCTTTGGCTTTGCTATTTTTTGTGTATCTGTGAAAGAATACTGAGTATTGGATAAATTAATGAGTTGAAGGCACGTAATAATATGTGGCATTTATGTAGTATTTTGGTGATTTCACCTACAATCTTGCCATCTGGAAACTTGTGTTTACTGGGATTCAGAGCCAATTTTGGATGATACTGAATCCAATGTGTATTTAGAATGGTTTAGATTTTCATTTGGCTAAAACTTAGGAAGCAGTAAACTAATTGAATAATAATGACAGCTTTTCCTAAGGAACCCTGAACAGCCTCAGAGGGAGGTAAAAAGCTAAGGGTGGCAGCTGTTCAACAGCCATGAAATTGAAGCATGTAGGCTTCATGGGCCTAAGGCTGGCCGAATTTGCAATAAAAAATTGAATTCCTAATCTATGGGTGTGTGTGTGTGTGTGTGTGTGCGCGCGCGTGCGCGCGTTGCCACCAACATTTGTGATCTCTAGAATCTCTAGGTCTTGAAGAATCCTTGCTGTTTATTGTCCCAGCCTCTGGAGTTCTTTGCTTTCTACCTGGATTTTATATTTTGCTGAAAGCACCTAAATCCAAGCCCAAGAGGTCTCAAAGCTGGTTGGGGCTCAGAGGTTTTTTTGACCTGGGGACATGCTGTGCAGTGCTGAGAGGCCTTCCTTCCCCAGCAGAGTTCTCCATGACCCTCCTCCGGACTTCCACAATAGAGGTAGCCAGGAGCCAGGCAAGGTGTGCCCCTCGCTTCCCTCCATGCAATGTTGCCTTTGCCTCTTACCTCACACTAGAGGCCATTTGGGGCACCTGAGGAGAAAATGTCATAATTGTTATTCTGTTAGTCTGTAATCTCCTGGGTTTTAGCCAAATGAAAATCTAAACCACATTGACCACTTTAAATCCACATTGGCCTCAGCATCACCTGGTGTCAGCTCTGGGCTCATTGCCTTCACAGGGTGGTGGGATGTGCTGCACCCATTGTGTGCCCTTTGTTTAGCTGCTACCCCTAGGCATTCTTCTTAGAGGGCATGGCAGAGAGAAGAAAGACACATGCCTGAGCTCTGCTTCCACCCCATTCCTGTTCCGTGTACTCAGCAGGTTCCTTGCTGACACATTCCTGGATGAGGCAGTCTGGAAAAGCAAAGTTCACTTCACCCTACAGACCTAATTTCAGATTATGTTTGTTTATGCTCCTTGAACCACAGTGGCATCTTACAAAAATATGCAGCACTAAGTGCTAAAGCTGAAAGGTAGAGTCTTGACAGGCACTACAGTTCGGTCACAGATTTGCTCTTGATTTTTATAGCAGCTGAAGCAAGAAAAGACATAAGATTTGTTTCTAAACTTGTAACTGCCTTTAAATGACAGACACAGTGTGGCTTTTTCTGTTACTAAGAAAGTTTTTTTTTAAGGGATCATAAGGAAAGCACTGATCTAATAGATGGCTTTCTCATATGTGAAATGTAACTCTCTAGTGATCTAATCCATTTGTTTGAGGTCTTCTTTCAGTGATTATTTATGCCATCTACCTAGTCTTGTAAATCCTTTCGTGACCAGCTATGAGTGACTGGGAGTGAGGCTCGTACCTCATGAAGCTAGCGTGGTATGTATAAGGTTCTTTGGGGAGGAGCAGCCCACAGTGGAAAACCTTGGACAGGTGTGCAATTGAGGAATCAGAAGAGGTTGGGCAGTTGGGCATGTAACCCAGCACTCAGGAGATTGAGGCTGGAGGATCCCCAAGCGTTCAAGGTCAGCCTGGGCTGGGCTCCCTAGTGAGTTCAAGGTCAGCTTAAACCCTAAGGGGAAACTGTCTCAAAATTCCAAAAGGAAAAGAGATGGGCTAGAAGGCAAAAAGCTCTGGCATGGCATAAGAAACCGTGTTTACCAAAAAATGGCAGACTCTCATTAAGCAGTAGCTAGATGAGGCGATACCGAGAGTGGTATGTGGTTGGTGTTCAGCACCAGTGCAGTGGCATTCCCAAACCTTTCGAAGAATTGTAGGTGTGACACAAGACCCTGGTTCTGAGACAGTAGGTGTGAGGAAAAAAGGCTGGGGAGTAAAGGAGTCTTCATAATAAACCTGAAAGTAAATGTTACTCCTTTTTAATTGCTGAGGAGACAGCCTAGAGCTGTTTAGGTTCTAGGCCCTGATTGGTACAGTAGGTGTTTGTTGGGCCTGTTGGACTTTTATTTCTTTTTTTCTTTTTGGCCGGCTCAGGATGCCTTAAGGGCAGGCCTGGTAAGGCATGATGATCTGGGGATCGAACTGCAGTATCTTGAGCCTGACTGCCTTTGCTTAAGCAGGCACTTAATCAACTGAGCTAATGGGCAGGCCCCCTTGGTAGGCCTGTTGACCACGCACACCTGGCTTCTGAGACAGAGTAAGTATAGTGTGTGTGGCCCACTCCACTCCTTGATTTTCTCACTGTCTGGGCTGGCCTCAGCCTCTTGGTGACAGGCAGGGTCCCTGACCCTTCTCTCTAGGATATTGCTGGTCCCAGATTGTTCAAGGGAGTTAGTTACAGAGGTTCTTCTAGGACCATCAGATATAGGATTGATGGGGCGGCTTATCAGGCAACTGCTGGAAGCTACAGATTTTGTGTGCCTATCTGTGTAACATAGTGTATGCAGATTCTTGTAAAAAGGCATCTGTGGGTACACTGAGAGAGTGCATTTTCTTTTGAGGTGAGAAGTATAGCTCAGAATTGGCCTTGTATTTTCACTCCTATGTTAGACCAGTCCGTGTTCCTGCAAACAGAGGAGGCATTGTTTAAAGTACAATGTACTCTCCTGCTTTTGCATTGTCATCAGAAATCCTGGATGAAATGTTTAATTTCTCTCTGAGGTTATCTGTACTGAGTTGACTTGCCTAACAGTACATTGGGTTCTGGAACCTGAAACTTTCCTTTTGCCCACCTGTGTTGCGTTAAGTCAGTCAGGGGACACTTGTAAATATTTTTATAGAAAACTTAAGGATTCCTGCACTTTGAGATGACTCAGACCAGTGTTTCCAAACTAGTAACAGTAACTGGGCTACACACAGGAGCAGCCCCATCCCTCCTCCTCTGGCTTTTCCTCCATGTAGCAGTCCTTTCCAGTGTCTGCACTGGGAGTAAGGCAGAGGGACCTGCTTCATAAATGTAAAATTTTCCAAAAATGAAGATAACTTAATTAAAAGCATTGAGTTTTAATAGTCTGTTAACTAGTTGAATTGCTCATAACATCACTTAAAAATGTGATTTGTCACATTTAAGTCTATAAATTTAACAAAGGGAGAGAAAATACATGGGTTGTTTGTTAAGTAATTAAACTGTTTTAAACTATTAAAATTCATTTTATGTTTTTCTCTGCCTAATCTTTTTACCTGCTTGCCAATTCATTTGCATGAACCATTGAATGAATATAGTAGCATATTTTAAAGCTTAATTATATAAAAAATTAAGATTTATAAAGAAGATAAATTGAAGTTGTAAAATTTACTTAATGAGCCATTATCTTTCTGAATTTTTTTTTTGGAACCAGGGATTGAACTCAGGCCCATGTGCTTGCTAGGGAAGTGCTTATTCTACTGAGCCATCTCCCCAGCCCTCCTTTTTGAATTCTTAATTAGTGGACTATTTTACTATTTCAAAAATTCAGTGATAGTCAAATTTATATTTACAGTATTATGCAAGATAAGCTATATATGAATAGATATATGTGCTTCCTCCTTTCTTTCCTTGGGTCAGTTTGGCTTCTACTTTATATTCCCAATCTACTCCCACATGCACCCCTGAAAAGGCAGAGACTAAAAAGAAACTTAAGATAGCAGTATGTGCTGAGACTGTGTTAAGCCATGGTCCTGCTGGCAGGGGCTAGTAGGTTCTTCCTCCCAGACCTTCTGGAATAGAGAGCTTGGAAAAACAGAATGCAGCTTGCTTGGGCCTTGCTGTCGCTCTCACAGCCTCAGCAGGATGCTAGAGGGCTGCTAGCACTACTTTCTGCTGTGCTGGTATTATTTTATGCAAGTAGGCAAAAAAAAAAAAAAAAAAAAAAAAAAAATTAAAAAAAAAATAAGGAAGAGAGAAAGAGAAAACAACACATCATCTCTTTGGTGGGAACATGGAAAAGCTTGGAGAAATAAGAATACAGAACTTAAAAATTTAATGGAAACTAATGACAGTATCTTACTTCCAGCATTTATTAAGTAAACATAGGAGTTTGAGGGTTTACAGTTGGACATTTACAAATTGATGTTCCTAAAGGGTATTTCATAAAACAAAATAACCACATTTGCTTTTGCTTTTGGCCCAGTAAGGCAGGAGTAGTTGATCCCAACCCATTTTGGGAAGAATGGATGACATGACAGGGTCTAGGTACTGTTCCTGTAGCCCATTCCACAAGTAGCTATTTTTCACAATTCATCTTTATTTCAGAAAATTATTGTTTTTTGGGGAAAAAAATAAGCAGTAGAGAGAAATACAGACTGTATTTAAACTGACCTTTGTAATTTTTCCTGGTCACATGAAGCCCACATTCTGGAGCTCTGTGACGTAAGCAAGCCCTGCCTGGGTGCTGGGAGTCTTGTCTGGGCCAGGTCTTGGCTGCCCTGGGCTACAAGACACAGGCACAACCCTGATCCTTGTTTACTTCCTCTCCAAGTGCTGGGGACATTCAGTACTAAGAATGATCGTGTGCTTGCACAAACACTCCTGCCAGCGCGCTCTCAGCCCTCTTGTCCTCACTGTCTTGGAAAGCACCACATACCCGAGGCAGGCTCTTGCTCTTCGAGTGCAGGCACTATTCCCCAGCCGTGCACCCTCTTCCAAGATTCCAGGACTGCAGGCCCTCTCTCTGCAGTCCAGCCCAGGGGTGGAGCCTGGGCTTTAGTTGCCTTTAACTTTAGGGGAAGGAGAAAGAGTCACAGAGGGGTGGCTAGCTCCTTAGTACTAGCTCCTGTGACTAATGTCTAGAAAGCAGTGTCTTCAGATGGCTAGGAAACATTTAAGAGGCTTTTTTAATGCAGTGTTGCCTTATCCCAACTCTAAGATAGTCTTCTTTTCTCTGTGTGTAAAAAATCTGTTTCAATAATATTAGTCAAAGTTAAGAGTGATTCTTTACATGTTCATGAATAACTGAAACAAAAGCATGTTACTGGGATGAACTGTTGCAAAAGCAGGTGGTCTTTTTTCCCCGGGAATTTTTTCATCTTCCTATTATGCTATTGACAGATTTAAGAGATTTAATCAAAGGATATTATGTTCTGTATATCATAATGAAAAACAATATTCAGATACAAACAGGCACAGATGTAAAAAGTTAAATGTGAAGACTAGAAATCATTAACAAGATTTCATGTAAGTTTATTTGAGGGATAATATTCACATTTGAGGAAAGAAAATAGATAATGAATAGACAAAAGGAAAGTACTTATTTAGAGAGTACAGTGCCCAAGAATTAGCTGAAAATCAAGACTGATGATGTGTCAGAATTGTGGATGCTTTGCAAACTCTATTATGATTTTTAAAAAGGCAACTTTTCTCATTTTAGCTTTGGAATTGACCCATTTATGAGCTTTGTGTTAGGAGTTCAGACTGTGGAGGGAATGTTAAGGTGCGTTCTAATTGAGCCTCCCTGTCTGACAGAAGAGGAGACTGAGGCAGGACTTGGAAACAGTCTGCCCATTCTAGGCCCTTCTTTCAGAAAATGTTGCAGCCTACCTTTGTGACTGTTGCAAAGACCTGGTAAGGGCAGTGGTTAGGGATGTGGGCTTGGGGATGGAAGACTTCCTTTTGTGCCTTATTTTGCAATTTAAGTGTCCCTGGGACTCATCTTTACAACCTCTTTGTACCCCACATGGGGTAGGGGCAGCCCATTTCCATTGGGGTCAGTCATGCCTGTTGCAGACAGGTAACCATCCTGACTTTAGTGCCGCAGGAGGCAGATGCTTTGTGTCTCTGTTACTTTGGAAACACTGGTAATCTTGCGTGATATGTCAGGTTCGGTTAAGCACAATTTACATCATTTATTTCTTTTCTAAGCAGGACATCACAGGGCAGTCCTGTCAAGGGAAATCCCATCACATCCTTCTGGCGGTAGGGTAACTTAGAAGTCAGCACGAAATCCACAATCCTGAATAGTCAAGAAAAAGCAGAAGGATCAGAACCCAAATTAAACCATAATCCTAAAGTTCACTTTTCGGTCAGGCATTCAGGAAACAGCACATGAAAATTTGCTTAGATGCAGTTTCCTCATAGCTCTTTAGCAGTAACATCTTGAACTGGCAGTAAACAAAAATCTCAGGTTATCTGTTTTCTTTCCATCTGATCAAACAAGTTATTGAGTAGGAAGGTGAAACAAAATAGACTATGTTCCTGAAGCCTAAATTTGGGATCACTACTTTATACAAAGTTCCTCATAGGTCCAGTTACCTTGAAAGAGAGAAATAGCCTTTAGAAAGCTTATATACATGTTTTAAAATTAAGCCCTGCCATCTTTTTATAAAAAAAAAATTTTGGAAAAGTGTGTTGTATTGAACAGAGGGGATCCCAGTCGGCAATAGAAATGAACAGACCGTGGATATATCACATGAATGAGCCTCAGAAATATGCTGGGAGAAGAAAGCCTAATGCAGTAGAGCACACACACCATTTGACTCTCTTTTTGTAAAATTCTAGGAAAGGCGAAAACTAACCTGTGGCGACCTAAAGCTGATCAGTGAGTGCTGGGGGTGCTGGGGTGCTGGTGCAAAGAAATGGACTGTGGAAAGGGGATAAAGGAGCTTTGGGGAAGAAGCAGAAATGTTGTATGTGTTTATTTTGGTTGTAGTTACATTGGTGTAGGTACATTTGCCAAAATTCATTTAAAATTGGTGCATTTTTGTTATGTAAATTATACTCCATAAATTTGATTTAAAGAGAAGAAAAGTTTAGAAATGAAGGTTCTTTGGGCAGCTCTGTGAACAGATGGTGCAGTAAGCCATTTCATAGAGCATCATCAGCTCTCTGCAGTCACATCTCCTCAGCTTTTTCTTTATGGGCCATCACTCTCCCTCTTGCCTTCCTCTGCCTTCCATGCTTTGGCAGTAGAAACTTTCCTTTAAAAAACTTAGGTCCTTTTTAGCAATAAATAAGACTGTCTTAAGTTCACCTCCATTTACTGTGTAAGAAGGGGTTCTTGTGAGCACTGGTGGCTTTCTGGACTGGAAGTGTGTGGTGGAAGCTTTGGGTGCCTGTGTGCAGGAAAGTGTGTGCTCCTCAGAGAATCAGGTCATGGATTCTCCCACCTGCCTAACCAACTGTGCATACCAAGGAGAGCGGCCCGCATTTTGCTTCTGGCACTTGTGTGCCACAGCTGGGGCTTGCGTTGCACATTTGTTGTGGTTTCAGTCTCTGCCAAGCCATCGGTTGGGAGGGGCCCGAATGTGGTTGGTGCTGGTAGTTGTTGAGAGGACAGAAGAAGAGCTCTTTGTGCATTCACTGCTCTCTGGGCCTTTCATCTCAGTCTCAGTACCATTAGAATTTAGAGAGAGTATTTTTCTAGGGTGCCCACAAAGAAATGGAAATATGCTTAGGAATGTATAATTTAGTGAGCAGCTAGGTACTGGGAGTATTATTGTTGTGTGTTTACTTCAAAGTTCAAGTCCTCAGTATCCAATCAGCGTTAGCCACTAAGAAAGCAGGAGCTTGTTATTAATGGACTGTGTTAGCTGAATTTGGTACAAGTGTTTTTTCTTAGAAGGGAGGATTAAGCATTATAGTAACAAAATGGTCTTTTATTTCCCAGTTTATCAAAAGATGTTGATTGTGCAATAGGGTGTGCAGATATTTTAGATCTTACTGTCTTTTAAATAAATGAGTTTGAAAGGATGAAAAGGGCTTGTGTCAGAAGGTTAACTTGCTTAAGGCAAGTTAAATAATTGGTGTGGGGCAGAAAAGTAAGTCCATTTTCCTTTGTTGTATTCTTTCTTCATCTTTTGGCTTGTGTTTCTGCGGTGGTGAGAAGGGAAATAGCAGAAATTTGTTTGCTTTTATGCACCTCCTGTTTATTATTTCAGCACCCTCAACGGGTGTTGAAAAATTAGAGGGGTCTGAAGGACAGTTTGAGGCTTTTAGCTTAAATTATGTCTTTACAAAGAGGTGAAGGCGAAGTCGGATGCTGTGCCTTGCTGGTGGTAGCCTGTCTTATATACTGCTCGGGCCTGTGGGTAGAATATGCCTCAAACCGATTTGATGATGGGCAAGGCGGGGCCACCAGCAATGGGCCTGCCCACTTGGGCCCTCATCGGGTTTTGTTGAATCTGGCAGGGCTCCTGCTCTTTCCAAACATGAGTGCAGCCAGCCCCTAAGCTGTGTGACAAGGACGCACTATGCTGAGGGGCATTCTGTGGGGCAGCTCTCGTTTCACATTCTTAGGAAGCCTTGTCAGCACATATGTTGTCCGATTGTGCTGAGAAACTGTGATTTGGGTACAGAAACTTAGTCCACTGTATTTTCATGGTGATCTTCCAAACATTATTAGTTCATCCTTCTGATATTTTAATGTTGTACCCAAGGAGAGGTTCCCTGCCCTGCAAATGTGACCTCTCCCCTTCCTGAGTGGCTGGGTTTTGCAAACCCTTGTCATCGAGCCACAGGTTGGCGAGGACCAAAGCATTCAGCTTATTTCTGTTGGGTTTATGAGAGGTGTGAGGATAATAGTGGTCTTACAGCAGTGTGGAATGTAAGTTGAGTTTTCAGGCTATTGGAAGTATTTTTAAAGGAAAAAGGTAAAAAAAAGATACTTGTCATTATAATTGTTACCTTTCTACTGTTCAAGGTAATGTAAATTTAACTAATGAAACAAAAAAATCTGGTGCTTATTGTATTGATTTCCCAAGCATAGTCATTGTCTCATACAACTTAGGACCATCGTTCTTTGTCTTTTAAAAATCCAGCCGGTACTGAGGACCCCTTCGCCATTTCATTGAGACCATTTAAATATGTTTTTGTAGTTTCTGTAACTTACTATTTGATGTTCACCCTCTTGTAAAAATTTTTCTGGAGTGGGAAAGCAGTTTGCTTGTATAAATCTTAAAGTACTTGATGAAAGAACAAAGCAAAGAAAGGAGAAACTCTGTAGACTCTGGCTTCTTATGTTTCCATTCCTAGGATAAAACCTGTTCTTTTGTTTTAAGGAATTGTTGTCTTGGAGCTTTTTGTACTTGAGTATAGGAGGTTGACTAGTGATAAAATGGCATGGTGCCCTTTTTATCTTACAGTGAATGTCATGATGCTGCATTAATGGACCAAGTGTGGGAGATCTAGGTAAAATTAATATTTTAATGATGACAGCCCTGTCTGTTTCTTTTTGTGAGACTGACTAAACTGTGCTTCTCTATTCTAGTCCTTTTTTGGTTAAACTTATATCCCCCCCCCCGTCCCTCCGTAAGATGACCCCTTACTTTTAAAAATACTTCTCAAATTTATATACTGGTTGTATGTATTACTTTTATCAAAGGTCAACCCTTTCTGTCCTGTGTTTCTCCTCTGTTCTGTTAACACTTAGCATAAAACCTATTTTTAATACTCTTTTTTGCTATTATTTGCCAGTAATTTTGAAGACTGATGGATCCCTTTGAGAAAGTTGTTATCCTCCAGATAAATGTAATAAATGGCATTTTGTGTATTATTTGCATAACTTCAGGGATTATAGACTTATCCATAGATTTCTGTTAGTAATCCAAATTTTTAAAAAATGTTCAAGCTAAAAGTAGTGATGTTGACTTTGAGGGACTCAGGGAATGTCCAGATTATTTGAAAAAGTAAGGAGTTGTGGAATGAATGACTCTTCAGGTATGTTTTGTAAGCTGGGAAAGAAAACAAGTGTTGCAAAGGGAATGGGAAATTTTTTAAGCAGGAAATGGAAATCAAAGATAGGGCACTAAGAAAAGACATTTAGAGGAAAGAAGAAGAAGGTAAATGAGTACCTCCCCAAAGGCAGACTTCCAGGGAATTTGAGAGACAAGAATACTAGTCTAATCTTACACTTAAAAGGGATCTGTGCTTGAGTGCTTTTGGAAAATATTCAGTGCCCTGTTTCCTTCTAGGTGCTTCAGGATCTGTCCCAGAGGCTGAAGCCCCTGACAAAGTTTTTGCAGTAATAAAACCTGTTTTACATAGTTAAACCCAGCACATCCCAGACAACCAAGTTCATGGTACAGCTTTTGGTAGGACATAGTTTTATCAACAGAGTACATCTTGGGAAGTGAAAGACCGGAGTAAACTAGAGTCCTTTGCGAATATTTTTGGTACTTGAAATGTGGATCATACCCTGAACCGCAATAATCAGAGAAAATTCTGAAGGACTAGAGAGAAAATTTTCTCTAGAGGTGGCTAAGTGACAACACTAGCAGGCCTACAGTTATGTTCCATTATCCCCACAGGGGAGTGCTGGTGTGTGACTGGTACTACTGGAGTATGTTAGAGACACACCAATTTAGGGTTTGTTTAAGTCTTACAATATTTAGAAAAAGAGAGCCAGCCCAAGAGTGTTAATTGAGTCATTAACAACAGTGTCAACTTCTCTGTTCCCATTCGATCCAGAAGCGTGTGAGGCTGAGAATAAGTAATAGCTATAATCATGTAGAAAGGCTTGTGATTCTGAACTTGGTTTACTTTTATCTTCAGCTGTTGATGTTCACTCCAGAGTGGCTTTCTCATTAGAGAAAATGATTGTGCTGCCTTGATTGTATCAGGATATCTCTATACTGCTCATGCAGTCATAGCTGTTCTCGACAATGGCTATATGAAGTTATGGATTCTGCAAGATAAATTGGAGCTAGCAATATGAGACCACAAGGCGAAGGCTTATTTTGATTGAACTGCTCCTTGCATCATCAGTCCCCTGAGCCTCAGCCTTCTCTCACTTATGTACTCCCTGATTCCATATTTTAGGTTTTTTTTTTTTAACATAAATATTCTGTAGCCTTTGGCAGCTCGTAATCTAGACCTGTATGTGGTCAAGTCCAGCCACAGTGTGCGAGGTAGCCAGAGAGCTATTTTAGGAAGAAGCCTCATGTTTCCTCTAATTTTTAATAAACACTTAGGTCTGCCTGACCCTTGAGATGTATCACAGAGTCCATCACATGTCACCTTCCAGAGTTGTAAAGAGATACTAAAATTAGAATGCATGCTTTTGTTTTTAAAAACTTAATGATTCTTTTTTGGTGAGACTAAGAGGTTATTTGTTAAATAACTCTCCAAAACTTAAAAAGTAGAAGTTATGGACATTTAAACTAAGGCAAGCAAGAAGAAAAAAAAAAAAAAAAACTTACAAAAAACAGACAATACTTCTTTCATAGAATCTGAGGTTCCCAGTTATTTGGTGTGGGGTGTGCCTTCATATTCCAGTTCCCATGGTGGTTTTTCTGTTTTAATCCTTGCCTTCTTCCTCCTGATCCATCCCTTTTCCACCTTCCCCAACTTGGAGAGGGAAAAATTATCATGCTTTCCTCAGTTGTTTTGCTCTAGAATTTTATTCTTTGGTAATTGCTTCATCCTTGCTTGAGCTCCCTCAGCCCTGGAGGAGGTGTGGATTGCTGAATTCTGCTGACTTGTTGCGACCTAGCTCTGCTGATATGGGCATTTGTAGGGTGGGGATGACAGAGGATTACCAAGCAGTTGCTGAGTGATAAACTGAACTCAGGCGACCACAAGCAGGATGCACAAGAAAGCTTCTGGAAAACACTGCCCCATTGCTCTGAACCAGCTGTCCGTGCTGGGGCCTGCTGGAAAATGGGGCCAAGTGTAGAACTTTCTTTTGAACAAAGTTAAGTACAAAATGAGTCAGAAGCATAATTCCAAAAGGTTTGGGACGGCGGTACAGATTTGGAGGGGGAAGTGTTACACATTTTATGGTTGTTGACTTACTGGAAATTAATCATGGGAACAGAAATTTAGGGAAAGAACTCTAAATATGTTCTGGGAAGGCTCCCATTCATGGAATGGATTCAGCAGACAAATAGCTTCCAGGAATGCTGAACCCAATTTATATAGCAAGATGTGGATGGTTTATAACCAGTTTTCTGGATACTTTAGTCCAGTGGTGTTAGAGGCCACAGCCCAGGGCAGTGATGGCAAACCTGCTAGAGGTTCCATGATACAAACAGCTCTCTGAAACATGCATACCTTAGTCTCACCACCACTGGTGTAGGCAACCCCCACCCCCAGTTCCTCTCCACCTTCTCCACTGTATACTTCTCAGGACAGCCAGCAAGGATAGTCTCTAATTCTCATGTATTTATGTTCATCTTCTTTCCTTTTATATATAATTAATAAAAAGGTTATTGACAGTTATTGTGTAAGAAACTGAACATTCTCTCTCTCTGGCTCTCTTCATTAGAAAACAGGATGAGAGCTCTTTGCTTATTCCTAGATCAGAGTAACTTTATGAGAGCATTTTCTTTCTTTTGGCAGCACTGGTGGGGGTGAACCCAGGACACTACCACTAAGCTACATTACAGCCCCTTTTTTGGGAGTGGGCGTGGGGAGGGACACTGTGTCTGACTAAGTTGCCCAGTAAGCCTCCTGCTTCAGACTCCTGGGTAGCTAGTATTATAGGTATATGCCTGGTTAACACATTGGTCTTTATTCCCTGTTTTCCATCTTCCCTTTTCTCTGTTGCTATTCCAGTTAGTAAATTAATAACCTTCTGAGCTCCAGTTGGTTTGGGACTATTCTTTAAAAATGTAGCCTTTTAAATTAGAGTCCTTGGGCTGGGGAGATAGCTCAGTGGCATTAGTGCTTGCCTGGCAAATGCAATATCCTGAGTTTGATCCCCAGTTAAAAAAAAAAAAAAAAGCTAAATAGTTCTTTTGAAGATAGGCAATTTTATTGAAAGAATAAAATACATTCTTGCTAGGTATATTTCTTGCTTAGTTTGAACACCAAGAAATGTATTAATTTTTTATACATCTGTATGTTTTCAGCTGTGTGTAAAATGTGTGTATATATACATATCAACTGTGACATATGCATATATGTTTAGAGTATAATTATTTGTTATTGTTTGAATGGCATCTAATTTATATAGAATACAGTACAAATAGTTCTACATTATTGGCTTCTTGTAGTGACCTTTCATCAGGATTTGCCTTGCCTAGAGACTGGATAGGTTGAAAAGGTCTTTTCTTGAGGGGAGAAGGGATACTGGGACTTGAACTCAGGACCTTGTGTGCTTGTTTTCCTGACCTTTCACCTCACAGCCATGGAAGGCTTTCCTAGGTTCAGCCTGCCAGCCTGTTAGTGTAGTTCAGTGGATTTACTTCTAACTTCCTTTTACCCTCCTTTAGAAAATTAATCCATTAAAGTCTGACTCACAAACAGAAATGCTGTCAAGTAAGTGTGTGAGAGGTAAGCCTGCCCCAAATCTATTACATACAGTGGTTTCTGGTAGGGGCTGCTCCATGTCAGGTAGATTCCAGCCATTTCCTTCTATTTTATTTGCTTGTGACTGAGTGCACATTATACCATTTTGAGTTTCGCTCTAGCATGTCACTATATTTCAGCAAGAAGATAATGGGTGGCTGGTTTCTTTAAGAATAAACTATGTTGGGTGAGATAGCTCAGTGGTCTAAAGCCCCTGCTTAGGCAAGCTTAGGCAAGCTTAGGCAGACTCAGGCGACCGCGGTTCTATCCCCGGCACCACATGCCACGCCAGCCCCGCCATCAGGGTGGGCTGTACTGGCCAAAAAAAAAAAAAGAATAATCTATATCACTCTGTTTGAGCAGCACTCAGTTATAGTTCCCAGCATGCTTTGCCCCTCTATTTTTCTGCCGTCCATGTTTCTTTCTTTAGAAGACTACTAATAAAACCTGTTTGTGTTACTTGGGGGAGGACTATTTTTTATTAAAGTACATATATTCTTTGTGGAAAATATAGAATCCATGGACTGAAAAATGAAGCAAAAAAAAATTACCTAAAACTGCAGTTAATTACCATTGACATTTCTTTGTGCTTATTTCCTGGTGGTTTGGTTGACTGGTTTTATACATGGGACTTTTTTTAAATGTGATTTTTCTTTTTTTCCACTTACCCTTCAGTGACTTTGTGGTTGGATGTCTTGGCTAATTTTCGTAAAGGGAACAGGTATGGATACTTTTCTACATCATTAAATACCTGTAACTTTTTAAACTTAAAGTCTTCTTTCTAGATAATTGTAGACATAGATGCAACTGTGGGAAATAATAAAGAAAAATCCTGAACCACTATTCAGTTCTCCCCAGCCCTGTGGTAATACTTTGCAAAGCTATAGTGTACACAGCTAAGATAATGACATGGATAGGCAAGGTGCAGAATGTTCCCTTCTCACAAGGATCACCTGTAATTTTATGGCCCCACCTACCTGCTGTCCCTGACCTATATTCTGACTTCTGGCAACCTCTGATCTGTTCTCCATTTTTATAATTTTGTCATTTCAAGAATGCTGTGCTCTATAAAGCAGAACCGTGTACTATGTGACTTAGTTAGCTTTCTGTAGCTGTGACAAAATACCTGACATAAAAAGATCTTAAAGGAGAAAAGATGTGTTTTGCTTCATACTTTCAGAGGCTTCTTTTCCATTGCCTTTAGGCTTGTGGCAAAGCAGAAGTAGTGTGGTCGATGGGTGAGCAGGTAGCGAAAGCAGCTTGCCTCAGGGCAGCCAGCAGCAGCCAGAGAAGATGTGACAAGGCAGAAGGGACAAGATAATACTTTACAGAAGCCTACTTTGGTGGCCTCGTCCTTCAGTTGGTCCCCACTTCTTGGGGGCCACGGACTGAAACTCTGAAAGCTAGAGCGTAGGCAGATGTTCTCTAAATTTATGTCAGTTGCTTTGTCACAGCAACAGAAAACTGAGCTATGTGTGGATGGGGTAGAGCCCCTGACCCAGTTACCTCTCTAGGCCTCACCCCTGAGTGTTGCTGCATGGAGATCAAGCCCTCTGTACATGAGTCTTCTGAGAATGCTTCATATTTAAACAATAACAGTGACGTTTCAAGATTAGTTTTTCCTATTAATCTTAATACCCTGGATATTTATCCAAGTTGTCACATACATAAGCTCTGCTTTACTGCTGAATAGTGTTCCATTCTATGTATATGTTAGATTTTATATTCCTACCTACTTAATTGGTGGTATTTAAGTTTTACCTTTTGAGTTTTTAAATAAAACTGCTGTGAACATTCCTGTGCAGGTTTTATGTGAGTGTAAGTTTTAATTTCTCTAGGATAAATGCCGAGACTTGATTTTAATGATGGCATAATATTGTGTTATGTGACATTGCTTTTGTTACATAAAATAGTTCATTTATCTAGCTGGTTACTTCTAGAGATTGTTAAGATTTTTTTCACTCTAATTTTTCTATGATAAATATTACTGATGAAATTCTTTTTTTTCTTTTTTTGGTACTGGGGATCAAACTCAGGACCTTGTACTTGCCAGGCAGCTGCTTAAACTGCTGAGCTATCTCCCTGGCCCACTGATAAAATTCTTACAGTTGAACCTAAATGCACACTTGGCTTTATTTGTAGAATTGAAATTATACTTCAGAGTCTGCAAAATTTAAAGCTTTTCTTTTTTTAACCTCATTTTTCTTTTCTAAAACTTTTTAAACTTCTGTAAGAAATGCCCATTTCTAATACCTTGCTAATGCAGCATTAATACCTTTAAAAAGTTTTGTCTAACTTTCTATCATATCCTTTTGTACCAGCAATTCCTTGGGTCCTGACCATAATTTTCCAGACCTTCTTGACCTAAAAACATATTTTGGAGTAACAGACACTACTAAGATCTTATTTTACATGAATGTTAGGGCTCTACTGAAGTATTTTGTTTAAATTCAGTATCATTTTTTTCTTTTAAAATACTTGCTTTGAAGAATGCCCCTGTACAGTGGTCTGTCTGTACAGTGGTCCTTCAGTTCTCAGACCTCTTTCCAAGATCGTGTTTACAAACTGAATTGACAGCAACTGAATCAAATTCAGTGGTTGGTGAGGTTCAAGGCAAATTTTATTTGGTTCTCATCCAATTCAGGTTGCAACCAGAAAGGTGGAAAGAATTAAATCTGCAAACTAAGGTATCACTGTATGTGTTATTTTACCAGACTGGTCACATTTTGGATTTAGATATAAAAAAATAGGTATTAAGAAATTGCTTAGAGTACGCTTGCTCTTTTGATATGATTGCTTGTTTGTCTGTCATATTCATCCAGAACTCAACAAGAGAGCATTTTTTAAAAGGAGGAAAGGGTAGACTGAAGGGGCAGGAGCTTAGTGCTATACAGCATGGTTATTAGTATGTGTGAGGCCAGCAAAAAAGAAAAACATTTTGAGATATGAATTTCTTTATGAAGTCTGATGAACACAGTATATATCATGTAGAAGGGTGTGTGTGTTTGTGTGTGTGTGTGTGTGTGTGTGTGTGTGTGTGTGTGTCTGTGTGTGTTTTATACAGAGGAGGAACCCTCTTGAAGCCATTAGGACTGAGATTTCCTTTGATGAAATTGTTGTGAGGAGGTAAAAGTGTTAAGATGCTTTTTCCTTTCCTTCTAACATGAAAATATTTTTAGTGTTTGCCTCTGTGACTAGGTCGTGACTTTTAGGAATATGGTAAGAGTTTTAGGGCAGGGGATATAGCTCAGTGCCACAGCATTTGCCTGACAAGTACAAGGTCCTGAGTTCAGTTCCCAGTGCTGAAAAAAAAGTTTAATAATGTATGTATACCAGCACTTGTACAATGTATTTATATATTTTCAAGATAAATTAAATCTTTGGTTTGAAAATTACTTTCTGGTGAAGGCTAGCCTAGGCAATTTAGCAAGAACCTGTCTCAGAATTTAAAAGTGCCTAGGGCGTGCTCAAGGGGCAAGCATGAGGTCCTGAGTTCAGCACCAGCATTACCCATTAAAGAAAAGAAATTAGATCAATTTCCGTAAATATTGTTTTTTGTTGTTGTTGTTTGTTTATTGTCTCTATGATAAAAAGATTGAATGATTTCAGGAGAGAAGACACTAAGCTTTTGGTACCAAAATTAGTGTCCTGTAGCAAAGAAAGACCCTATTCTTACAAAAAATAAATAAATAAAGGAGACTGGCAGGACCTGGCATTTCCCATTTTAAAATTTATAATAAACTCTTTACTTATTCAGCCAGCCACTTAAGTATTTTCTGGAAGTTTGTAGCTAAACACTTCATTAATGGTGTGACAACGTGAGCAGATCAAATAGAACATCATCCATGAAAATTGTTACATTCTCAGAGATGACAGGAGAAAGCCCTTTCATCCTTGTGTCATCTTTTCCAATTTTTTATGATTGTAACAGTGTTGGGGATGTGAACATTAAGAATCCAAACATCAGACACATTTAGGCTGAGGGAAGAGAGAATACAGAACATAATGGCTGTTTGTGACCCTGGATATTAGACTGTATGTAATCTGATGTCCAAAGCATGATTTTTGGTATAAAGACAGTATAAGGGGCTGGGGAGATAACTCAGTAGAATAAGCACTTGCCTGGTAAGCACAAGGGGCTGAGTTCAGTCCCCAGTTTTGCCAAAAAAAAAAAGATAAATGTGTAAGGAGGACAACCTGCTAACCAGCAAAAAGGGTGACTGTTGCAGGAGTTTTGGGTGCAGCATTTTCTGTGACCCTGGTCTACACAGGTTGCCTCTGTGCTTGTTCCCTCCTTTACTTTACTTTAGGGCAGAAGATGGGCTCTGGACTATGTCAGCTTTATTGAGGCACAATTTAGTTTTGTGTTTGAAATAAAACTTCTCTGCATGGCATAATAGGCTTTTTAAAAACTGAAGGTTTTTTTTTTTTTTTTTTTTTTTTTTTTTCAATGATTATGGAAACACCACAGGTTCAAGAATGCCTAGAATCACCTTGGACTGTAAAATTGCCTAGGAAGAGAGATTTAAACTACCCTGTAAGCATGGTGCTGCAACTCATAGGATGTCCAGAACAGCAGCAATGTCTTTCCCACATGCTGCTCTCAGGGAACCAGTGAGGTCTGATTCTCGTTTGAGTGGTTGTAAGAAGTCAGCATCCTGTATTATTAGTTTATTTAGGAGGTCAGATGGGAGCTAAGAAAAAAAAGTACTTTAAAAAGGATCTATATAGATACTTTAGGAAAGATTTACTTATGAAAATCTAGAGTTATGGTGGATGTTATAAGGAGAAACTGAAAAAATGACAGTATCAACTATCATTATATTTCTTGGCAAATAAGTGAGAAGAAATTCACTGGTTTCCTTTGACCTCTTTAGAGGCACACTTAAGTTTGTGAGGATTACTGTACTTTCGAATAATGAAATTTGTTCTTTTGGCGTTTGGGTAATGTTTCGTATACTTTTGCCTGAGCATATTACAGTGTAGGTGCTTCATATGACCTTCACATGTGCAATACAGGCAGCCCTCTATGTATTGAATATGTATAGGCTTTTCCCCTTTGTCATTAACAACTGTTTACACAGCATTTACATTGACAGCATGAATAATCCAGAGGTGACTTGGAGTATTTGGAGATTGTGCATAGGTTATGCGCAAGTTGCACCGTATTTCATGCAAGAGGCTTGAGCTTCTATAGATTGTGGTGTCTGGCAGTGCGTGGGGCGATCTTGGAACCTATTCCTCCCAGCTAATGAGGGATGTTGTAATATTTTTGGCACTGACCTATTTACTAGCAAGAAATAATCAATTTGCTTTTGTTGTTCATTACGTTTGAACGACAAATAAATGTTGCAGTTTTAGAGTTTGTGCTGGAACTGAAGCTGAACAACAGCCTGTGTATTTAGCCAAAGAAAATAGCTAACTGGATTTTTTAGGCCTCTTAAGTTTGTGAAAGTTAGGGCTGGTTTGTTTTGGTTTTGATGGTTGCTTCACTATGTATAGGACGTGAACTTTTGTTTTTCTTTGTATCCCTGTGGAGATGCCCTCGTGTGCTGTATCTGATGTCACCTGTGCACAGTGATATATTTTTTTCCCCCACAGTACTGGGGAATTGAACAGAGCCTTCACACTGAGCTGTAGTGCTGGGCTTTTTAATTTTTTTTTTTTTTTTTTTGAGACAGGATCTTGCTAAATTGCTTATACCCATCTAAACATCTGATCCTCCTACCTTAGTCTCCCAGAGACAGGTGTGCTCCATCATGTGACGTAGCTACTGTGGGTTATGGAGGCCAAATGAGAAGACAGAAGAAGATATTTAAAGTGAAGTACTTCTATTTTGCAGCTTTTCTTTATGTTGTTCTACCACAAGGCATGGCCTCTTAGCTTTTACTAATCTGTATTTCTATTTTTAATTTTTTTTCTAATCTGTATTTTTAAATTTAAGGTTTGCTTAAGCCACAATAACCTTTTTAGTTGAGATAAGTGAAATTTGTAGTTACACTCTTTATTGTACAGATCCTTGTGCTTACTTCTAAAGTCTTTGAGCACTTAGAGTGTATCAGACCTGTTCTAGGTAGGTCCCCTACATAGAACATTTCTAGTCCACACTTTAAAAATTGCTCTCTTCTCTGCAGAGGAAACAGGAGCTTAAAACAATTAAAAGCTTGCCTAGGATGCCATTTCTACTAAAACTGGGATTACGAGTCAGATTTTCTTGATGATTTGAATTACATGAGGAGAAGGTATGCTTGTTTTAGCACAGGCGGCATCAAGACATGTCCTCATTTGATTCCCTGCTTAGATGAAGTCAGAATGGGACTGAGCAGTGCCTGCGAGGGCTGAGCAAGAACTCCTGTGTGAGGCAGCATGGGAAAAGCCAAAAGATTCAGTGCTGTTGTAAGATGTGTTATTTTCTGGTCATTCCAAAGACACTCCCCCAAAAGTTTTATCATGTAAATATTAATAAGTGATACTTGATAATTACAAGGCAGGATCAAAATATATGGTGCCATCCAGTGGAAAGATAGACTTTTAAAAAACATTATGGTGTGTCTTCTAGCTTACACACTGGATCTGGCACCTGGTGACGTCTAGCTTGTGCCCCCCCCCCCAAAAAAATAACCAAGAAAAACATTTTCAATTGATTCAGAACATGAAGGCAGCCCCAGATACACAGCTATAGATATTTACAAAAGAAGACTTACAGAATTGCTTCAGAAAGTGGCAAGAGTGATGAAATTAGTGTGTTTGAAGTGAGGGAGAATATACTAAAGGGGATTAATGGCATGTCTTTTACAGTGATACATTGATTTTAAAAATTGATTATGCACTGTATATTTTAATCATACCTTGTAAGTTTTGTAGTTGCTTTGCAAATTGTCATTGGTAAAATGGTTTTTCTAGGGGGAGGGTTATGCAGTAATTACAAATAAAATAAGAAGAAAAGCCCATGAAACAATGTAAATTTGAAGAAGATGGGGCAGGGTGAGAAAAGAACTGGATGTCTGCTGTGTACAGTGAGGCGGAAGCTCCTCGTGCTCCTTCCACTGTCCTCAGGGCTCTCAGCAGTGGTTCGCTGGTGCTCCTGCCTGGATATCCAGAACATCTGGAGATGGGGAGTTCTTTTTGAGACCAGTGCTGCAGTTACCTCCCCCTTTCGTTTGCTGCCACGCACAGTACCCTGGCTCCTCTCGAGGCAGCTCATTGGCAAGACTGTCTGGAATGATGGAGTTTCTGCATAGTAGTGGGGCCACTGCAGTTGTCGTCTTTCTGCTCTTCACCCTAAATTCTTTGGGCTCTTGACACTCAGTGGTGATTCCACTGTTAGGGCAGAAATCAGGAGTTGAAAAAAAAAACCGTCTTTTCAGATTTGATACATCTGCACAGTTCTGCCACACTGTGATTAAGGCTCGTTGTCTACAGGAAACTGTTGAAAACTGCCTTCTTCCCAGGAAATGGCTTTGTGAACATGCAGCTTCAGAAAGCCAGGGAGCTAACTACCTTTTCTAAAGCTTTCAACAGCTTGTCTTACTTTCACCAAGGGCTTAGCAGTCAGTTAAGTTCTTAACATGTTAATTTCTTAAAATGTATATTTGGGGGCTGGGGATATAGTTCAGTGGCATAAGCGCCTGCCTGGCAAGCTCAAGGTGTCAAGTTTGGATTGCAAGAAAAAAAAAGCATATTTTGATCACCTTCAGCCTGTGTTACTTTGCACATCCACTTAAAAAGCCTCCAATAAGCTGGCCAATTGACCACTGTTGTGTGCTATTTTTATTTTTTTTGCTGGCTGTAATAATTGAAGGAGTTGAAGTAGTGGAAGACAACAGTGCTGATTCAACCAGCAGGAACACAGGGTTTTCGTTGTTGTTGTTGTTTTGTTTTGTTGTATTTAAAAACACAAATGAACCTTGGGATTGTATTCTATTTTTATTTTTAATTTTTATTTAATTTTAATTTTTTATTTTTTGGTACCAGGAATTGAACTCATGATCTTATGCTTGCCAGGCAGGTTCAGTGCCACTGAGTTATATCCTCGGCCCTGCCCTTGGGAATTTAGAATATTTTGGAAGCAAGATGTTGTCAGCGGTTCTCAGACTCATGAAATTTAGAATTTATTGTCTTAAATTATTAACTTAAATATTTGTCTTTCATATGCAAAATTGCGCATTTAAGGAATGGAGGAATTTCTGTCCCAAATTCAAACATTATGGAATACTTCCTAAACTGTCTTACTCAGAATCTTGTTTTGAAATATTAGTTTTCTGATCATAAAAAAGTTATGTCATGAGGTTGGGGAGATAGCTTAATAGAAGAGGTGCTTGCAAGCACCAGGTCCTGAGTTCAGTCCCCTGTACCGCAAACAAACAAAAGAAACCTTCAAAAAGTTGTCATGAAAATGAGACTATAAAGTATTTATTTCTAATCCTGTTTGTCTCACTCTATTCATATGCCCAAATGATTGTGGATAAATTCTCCTCAGTCATATAAAGTCAAAGATAGTCCCTATATTCTAATTTTTCTGCCACTTGACATGTTAAAGGGATGTAAACATGCCCTTCCGTTAAGGGCTCATCGATTAAAAATGAAACGCTTTACCTCAGAAAAAATTTGTTCATTTACTCAATAAATATTTACTGATATTCATCACATGCCTGACACTGTTCTTTGTGAGGGGAATCCATCAGTGGAAACAGGGCTCAACCCCTCAATGGAGATTGCATCCTAGGAGAAACGTGTATCTTTAATAATAGGTTGTTTAAAATGGAGGTGTGTCCTGGAAGAGCTGATCTGCATCGTCACCAGTTTCTCAAGTTAGGGCATGGCACCGATGGGCAGGTCTCACCTTCAGTGCCATCCTGTTTGCTGTCATTTTCCAGGAACCTTGTAGAATGGCGGAGTTGAAAGATGTGTTGAAAGATGTCCAGTTCCATCATTTTATTCATGAGAAATAGTAAGGACCTCATATGCATATTTCTAGTTAATGAGCCATAAGACTACCTCAAGTTTCTGTTCCAGACACTGTAATATGAAAAGTCATTTTCTGTTTAGAGTCATCTATAGACTGCTTGGGTGGGGTGAGATCTCTCATTCATCCTCTTGGAAAACTGATGCTAGGATCAGGTAAGCGAAATACTTGCCTTCTTCATTGAAAGACAGCTGAGAATTGATAACATATTCTGCCAAAGAGGCTAATTTTTAAGTGGGAATTATCCTTAGAGATAAATGCCATTCCCCTGGAAAGAAATGGGGGCCTGCCTATTAGCTGAGTAGGTTAAGTGCCTGCTTAAGCAAAGCAGTCAGGCTCAGGATGCTGTGCTTTGATCCCCAGGTCCTCATGCCTTACCAGACCTACACTGAAGGCATCCTGAGCTGGCAAAAAAAAAAAAAAATCTTCCTAGAAAGAAATGGAGTGTGGACTAGATTGTAGTCACAATCCGAACAAAGTAGAAAATACTCAATGGAAAAAAGAAAAACCAAAAAAACCTTTTCTGGTTCTACTACAGTTCCTTAATTGAAATCCAGAAACAAAAATGCCTTGACAGAAATTAGTAAAACAAATATATCACCTAGCCAATTCCAGTTTTTGAACAAATTGTACCATTTCACATTCCTTTAAGTTGTCTTTGGCATGTTTAAAAACCACTCCAATGTGTTTATAAGTGGAAAATTAAAGGGACCAGTTTGGCCTTAGGACTTTTGTAAGATTTGAAATTTTTAATAGCAAAGTCTTCAAAAAGTTTTAAGAAAAATAGGATCTTTTGAAATGAGAGGGAGAGAGAGAGAGAGAGAGAGAAATAATGTATTTTTCCCCCTTTAACCCTTTCCACCCAGAGTTGAGAAACTGACCTCAAATTCCTACACAGATTTGTTTTAACCTCAGGGTAGTTATTTGTACAGTTAATGCATTTATTTATTTATTTATTTATTTATTCATTCATTCATTCATTCATTCATTCATTCATTCATTCATTCATTCATTCATTCATTCAATACCAGGGATCAAATTCAGGACCTTGAGCTTGCCAGGCAGGTACTTATGCCACTGAGCTATCTCCCAAGCACACAGTTAGTGCTTTAGTGTTCTCTTTGCTAATGTGGAGATAACCAGGGTTCTTCCTTAAGCTGTGAAGATTTGTTCACCACCCTTCAAGCTGTTAAGAATAATTTTGATTGGTTTCATCTGAGTCCAGCTGGACAGTTACGTGAGGATGTGATGCAGAAGAGGTTATTGGAGGTTAGTTATTAAGTGCCTTTAAGATCAGCCTATTGTAATTCACATTCTGTAAAGCTATGGTTTATAACTGGTAAGCTGAATAAATGGATTATCTCTAAGCGGTACTATTCTTAACTTCACCCCTAAAATGAATGGTGGATCGTCACGTCACTCTAAGAGGTTTTGTTTTGGTGTTTAGAGACTAGGCAGATCTCAGGAGCTTTTCGCAGGAGAAGGAAGAGGGCTGGTATGATTATGGTAACTTCAGGAGGTGTCTGCTCTGGACTAATAGGCCCTGGGCTGTTACTTGCTGGTGGTATGGGGCCTGTGTTCTAGTCTAGGTTTAGCTGCTTTGTAGTTTAGTTACCTTAGACCAAGTTGAAAAGCTCTGGGCTTATCTCTAGCTTTAAAATTAAAATATTCTTTTTCCTGTGTACTGTTTGTCATAATGGTGGTGAAAATTATACAGAGATTGAGAGTGGTACTGTCATAAAGGGAGTGGGGAAGGTTCAGCACCTTTTGGCCAAGTGGATTTGTCTCTTACTACATCTCTGTAATGCTGTGGATCGCCTTCAGCTAAGGTGTTTGTAGGTCGGCCACATGGACCAAAAATTGACCCTTCTTAAACTATGACAATTTTGTGTTTTTCAGGTCAACATTTCATCAATGGGACAGACCATTTTAGGTCTTCTAACTGTAGCTTCAGGATTAACAACTCCTATTACTGTGCTAATGTGACTTCAGGACCTCACTGTCAGCCACAGGGCTCCTTGCCTAGTCTGGAGTCTTCTCAAATTCAGCAGATAGACATGTTGGATGTTAAAGATTCTGCATGTCTCTCTCTTAAAAGGATGGGCACATCTATCCTAATTAATTTACATGTATTCCTTGTGTTTTTACTCATGAACATGTTTTTTATTTACTGAGTAGCAGTAAGAGACTTCATGCTCTTGCATTGTGTGCACCCCTATCACATATGCAGGCTTAATAATGGCTACCTAAGTGATTGCTTCAGTGGAGCATGGGCTGGAGGGCTTTATAACTTGACAACTCCTCTTGGTTTTAAAATTTATTTTATTCGTGTTTTTGTTTTTATAATTTTAAAATAAGTGAATCTAGAGTCCTGTAAATGGCCTAGGTTGTAACTGTTAACACTTGACAAGGAATTCACAGTAAACTGGTTGCAAGGAAGTTTGTCCTACAGAAAACTCAGCAAGAGCAACAGTGTTCTTAGTGCAGATCAGTCTTGAGTCGGGCCTTTTTCACCTTTGTGCTCTGAGTCTAGGAGAAGAGAAGAGTGGAGCTTTGGCCATGGGTGTTTTGTTTTTATTTTATTTATTTCTTTATATTTTTATTTTATTGAAGTACAAATATCAGTGAGACAGTTTTAAGATACCATGACAAGATGGATTTCATAAATTAATACATTGCAAACTTTGCATAATGTTTAAGTATCATAGAAGATACATAGATGATATTATACTTACAGACATTATTATAGCATATGTCTCTTATCAGTAAATTAAGAGAGTGTAGCTGTTTGCAAATCTTATTTTTTATACTTCAATTACATCAAAGATTCAATAATT
>PVKA01001308.1:40114-151356 GCA_004027165.1 Ctenomys sociabilis
AAAAAAAAAAAAAAAAAAAAAAAAAAAAAAAAAAAAAAAAAAAAAAAAAAAAGATTCAATAATTAATACTTTCTACCTTGTTATTTTCCCAGTGGTTATCCATAGTACTAGAAGCCGACATAATATCCTGTCCAACCATCTTTAGTGCAAATCTTGCCCCTCATAGAATTATGTGAGGCATAATTCTATCCTAACTGTACTGTCCATACACACACACATCATGATTCTTCCTTTCCATACCCCTTCCTTTGTCTACACCTGTCAAAGGTGGGCACTCCATTGGCATTCAACTAATTTAGGTGCCTGAACTCGACGACACAATCCAACACAGTTCAGCGTTCCACAACAATAGTGAGTTATCCGAAGAAGTTGTCAACCATAGCCATTTACAGCTCAACTTACTATTATGGCCCCATGGTATATACTTCATTTTTATACTTTTCTGCTGGATGGTTAAGACCTAGATGGAGCAAGACCTATATACTAACACATGTACTTTATGTTTCTTATGAGGTCAGTGAAGTCCCCTCAGGGTTTATCTTGTAGTCCTGTACATTATTCTGTAGATCCTTTGTCTGTGTCATCCATGTGGGTGAGTCACGGCCAATGCTTGACCAGTTTGCTCTCTGTGAGAGCTTGCGAGAAAGTTTTCTCTCCATGTGACTCTCCCCAGGCACACCATAGAACTTCGATCTCTTTCCTCTGTGGCTCCATAATCTCCTTGTTCAGAAAATTTGGAGCTCAACTGAGTTTCATGATGTAGCAGTACAGGTTCTCCTATGTCCTGAGTCTTCGCTGACCTTGAAAGGCTAGGGCCAAAATGTTGGCTGGCCTTGTGGCTCTTCTATTTCTCCAATATGGATCTATGAACTTAGGTTGTTGACCATCCAGAAGAAAAGCTGATTAGTATCCTGCAGCATATGTCGTTCACTTTGCCTCATCTGACTCAATTGTTTTTAGTTGTTGTTGTATGTTTCCTTTTGTATTTCTGCTTTTCGCTTGTTATACTAGGGAGACTATACAATATTCACACATGTGTGTCTGGTTTATTTCACTTATGAGTATATGTTCAAGTGGCATCCACTTCAGTATAAATGCTTCAAATTTATTCTTAATAGCTGAGTAATAAGAGAGCACATTCATAGTCTCTGGCCTTTGTAAATAGATATAAACTGAGTGAAATTTGAAGCATTTAAAAACAATTCAGAGAACAGCCCCCTCACATTTTTCTAGTACTTACAGTTTTTGTTTCCCATTCCCTCCCCAGCCTATAACCTATAGAGAATGAAGACTTTTTCCAACAACCCTGCTGTTTTTGTGGCACTTTAATTAATTTTACAGTGAAATGAAATTTCCCATTTTTCTTTTTTTAACGATGGCAATTTACTGTGAAATTCATTGTAAGAAAAATTTAATCAGATTTATTTTATAATTTGAAAACTAAATTTACCAATTAAAGTATAAAACTAGGGTTTTGATAAATGTACACGATTCTACAAGATCACAGTCATGATAGAAAACATCTCAAATATTTTCTTCTTCCATTTTTTTTTCAGTCAGTCTTCTCCCCTTACTTGTGTACTTGACAACTGCAAACTGCTTTTGTTCTTTTTAGAATTTCATGTGAATGGATTAATACTCGATACAGCCTTCTGTGATAGTGTCTTCCCTTTAGTACAGTGCATTTGAGATGTGTGTGTGCTTTTTATCAGTGACTGAGAGCTACTATTTTATGGATATTCTGTTATACAGATCCATTACATATTCATTGGTAGATGAACACTTAGTTACTTATATTTTTTCTACTATGAATAAAGCCATCAGAAGTCTTTTTTGGGGATGGATATATGTACTTATTTTTTGGCAGGGGATAAATACTTAGAAGGAGGTTTGCTAGGTCATAGTACATGTTACATAGTGTATTTAACTTTGGATTGTTAGACTCTTCCAGAGCAGATATGATCTGTTTTTTGTTTTGTTTTGTTTTGTTTTTTGTATTTTAGTACAGAGTCTACAGGGTCTCACTACGCAGATCAGACTCATAGTGTTTCTCCTGTTTTCAGCCTCTCAAGCACTGGGATTACAGGTGCATGCCACCATGTACAGTCTCAATCACTGTCTCAGCCTGCCCTGGGGGTGGGGTGGGGGCGGGACAGGGCCCAGGCCCTGCCCCGAAACACCAGGGATTCAACTCCCATCCCTATGCCTGCCTAAGCAGGTGCTATCTGGCCAGCCTGTATTTTGTATTTTTATCAGCAATATATTGAGAGTTCTAGTTGTTCCACATCCCCTCCAACACTTGTGATTGCTAGTTTTTAAATTTTTTATCCATTATAGTCTGTAATGTGTTTACAGCGGTAGATACTTCATTGTAGCTTTCATTTCCATTTGTTTAATGGCTGGTCTGTTAGACATCTTTTTGTGTGTGTTATGGTTGAGATCTAAAATATCTCCCCAAGAGTCACGGTTGGCGGTGTCGCTGGGGCTGTGAGCTGGGAGTGTTCTTGTCCTGGCTTCTTCCTTCGTTCTCTGCATCATGCTGACTGTGAGTTCAGTGGCTTTCTTTTGTCGTACCCTTCTACCGTGCTATTTCTTCCTTATAGTCTGCTAACCATGAACTAAATCCCCAAAACCATCAGCCAAATTAAAACTCTTCGTCCTTTAAGTAGTGCGTCAGGTATTCTGTCTGAGTGACAGGTGAGTGGTCAATACAGTGTGCTCGTTTTTATTTCTTATATCTTTTTTGGTAAAGTATCTACTGAAATCTTTTGCTTCTTTGAAAAATTGGATTGTGTTTATACTTTAGTTATTAGGAGTTTGTTATGTATTCCTATGACTTCTGTTTTTAAACAGATGTAAGCTTTATAAACCAAGTTTGACTGGCACACACCTGTAATCCTATAGCTCTGAGAGAGGTTTACAAATTCAAGCCTATCCTGGACAACTGAACAAGACCCTGTCTCCAAAGCTAAAAATGGGTAGGATGTAGCGCAGTGCAGAGATTCTGAGTTCAGTTCTGAGTATGTGTAAGTTCTATAAATATTTGTTCCAGTTTATGGATTATTTTCTTAACTGTTATTTTTGAACAAATTTTAAATTTTGGTTAAAGTCCAGTTATTTTTGTGTTCTTTCTTAAAATTTTTTTTGTCTAACCTGTGGTCCCAATTATTTTTCCAAATATTTGCCCAAGCTACCTAATTTTAGCTCTTAAATTTAAATCTTTGATCCACTTAGAGCTAATTTTAATATATTATGTGAGAGTCTAGATTCATTTATCCATTGAACTACTTTTACTTTGACACCTTTGTATGTTTCTGACCCTCTGTTCTGGTCTATTGATGTATAAATTTTTCTTATGTCAATATCATGACATTACTGTAGCTTTAGGGTAAATCTTGAAGTCAGATAGTCTTCTGATTTAGTTATGTTTTTAAATTTTTGAGCTACTCTAGATCTGTTCTTTAATTTCTTTTACAAATCTTATAGTTCTTATGCATCTTTTATAAAGTTTACTTCCTAGAACCTCATATTTTAGTGCTTTTATAAATGACATTTTAAAAATCATAATTTCTAATTATTTTTTTCTAGTATACAGAAATTTATTTGTATATTTATCTTAACCCTTGTAATTTTTCTAAACTTATACTTTATTTCTAATTCCTTTTTCATAGATATTTTAAGGGGTTTTTTTTTACGCCTAGATGTGCTTTTTTAAATGTATTTAGTACAGCATCTGCAGGTTCTCACTACACAGATTGGACTGTTGTGATCCTCTGGTTTTCAGCCTCCCAAACAGTGGGATTACAGGGGTGAGGCGCTGCACCCAGTCTCAGTTGCAGTCTCATCATGTCACAGGGGTGGGGCCCACACAGCGTGCTGGGGATCGAACCCTGGCCACTGTGTCTGCCTGAGCAGACGCTTCAATCCACTAAGCTATCTGGCTGGCCATTAATGTTCATATTAATAAACATCTTCCTTTGCTCTGTGTGTGTTCATTTCTTTTCCTTACCTATTTTACAGACTAGGACCACTAGTACAGTACTGAATAGTAGCAGCAGTAAAAGATCCTTGCTACTTCTTAGTTTGAAGGGGAAAATACTCCATTTTCCATTATTCATTATACGATGTTAAGTGTAAGCTCTGCGCATGTACACTTTGTGAGGTTTGTGATGAATTTTCCTGTAATCATGAGTGGGTTTTTCATGTCACATGTGTTCTCGTATCTATTAAGATAATCATGTAGTTTTTCTTTTCTTATTCTTTTAGTATGATGAAATGTAAAGACTTATTTCTGACTTTTTTCTTTTAGGCCTTCACAATAAGTTACATTCCAACCCCTCCTCACCTTTTTTTCAATAGGTGTGTGCTCTAATAACCAGTTCAGACTAATTTTCAGTGTTAAACCAGCCTTGCATTTTTGGGATAAACCTCGATTGGTTATGATATGTCCTTTCTTTTCATGTGTTGGTATTATTGTGTCTTAGGCAGTGTCTGATCTGCTCTCGATCCTTTCCCACATATTTTTCATTTAGATAGCTCATTTTCTTCATTAAATGTGCCTCTTGGTTTGTTTTGTGTCTTCCTTTTCAGACTTCCCTGTTTTTGCTCTTTTTTACTACATGAACTATATTTTTAAACTACTTTATTTAGATACATACTCATTGCTATATAACTGACCTCTATTTATTTATTGACCTATTTAAAGTATATAAGTTAAGGAGTTTTGTTATATTCATAGGCTTGTGTAATCATTACCACAATCTAATTTTAGAATTAGACTTTCATCATCCTAGAGATGAACCATGAACTTTGCAGTAGTCACTTCTCATTTTTCCCGTGCCTCTCAGGCCTATATTCATATGAAACATGCAGTTGGTAGAGACTGTTCTTTATATTTCATCAGTGGAATCATATAATCATATCTGATCTCTTGTGACTGGTTCACTTAAGGTTTTCAGAGTTCATCTGTGTGGCAGCATTTGTCAACATTTCATTGATTTTTATTGCTCAAATAACATTCAATTGTATGGATGTGCCATATGGATGTATATTTTATTCATGTATGAGTTAGTAGGCATTTGTTTCCATTTTTTGACCAGTATGAATAGTGTTGCTGTTCAATTCATTGCAGGCTTTGTGTGAACATTTCATTTATTGGGGTGTATGCTTAGAAGTGGAATTGCTGGGTCATAACTATTTTTGACCTTCTTAAGGACTATAAGTATTTTTTTTCATAGCTGCACCATGTATAATAGCTTATTTAATGCCCTAGTCTGCTAATCCCATCATCTTGTAATGTCTGTGTCTGTGTCTATTGATGGCTATTTCTCCTGTTATGGTTCACATTTTTCATTTTCTTTGCATGCCTGGTAATTTTTGCTTGAATACCAGACATTGTGAATTTTACTTTGCTGGGGTTTGTTATAATATATGTGTGTGTGTGTGTGTGTGTGTGTGTGTGTGTGTGTGTGTGTGTGTGTGTGTATTTATATATCTGTATATTTGGTACAGGGTCTTACTATGCAGCTTGGACTCAGTGATCCTCCTGTTTTCAGCCCCCCCAGCGCTGGGATTAGGTGTGCACACCACGCCGGGTCTCAGTGGCCTGCTCAGCTTGCCCAGCATGTGGTGTTGGGGATCGAACCCCAGTCCCTGTTCCTGCCTAAGCAGATGCTTAGTCCACTGAGCTATTTCGCCAGCCCTAGTGTACTATTTTGAAACCAGTTTATAAATTCTGTTAGCCTTTAGTCCCAGGGATGATGTAGCCATACTACTAAATAAGTCTTCTGAGATCTTTACCTCCTGTCAGGCATATTTACTTGTTTTTGCTTGTGAAATTTGGACTATTCCTAGCCTTGAACGAGCTTTGGGACTTTTTAGTCCAACTGCCTTTTGGGGCTTATAACCCAGACTTCAAGTAGTTTCTTCCCACCCATATGCAGATAGCTCCTAAGAATGTAAGGAACATCTGTGTTGTTGCCTGTGCCCAGGCGTTCTGCTCTGCCAGCTCTACCTGTCTTGAGCTCCTTGTGAACATGGCTTTCCTGGTTCCTGATTTCAGCTGCCTTTACCCTGTGAACCTGATCCGGTCCTGAGCTTCCCTTTTCTGTGCTGTAGCTTGGACACTGCCTCCTGGCAGCTACAAGGCTTGCCTCAATTGTTACACTTTTCTCAGAGATTAAGTTCCCTGCTGCCTGATGGCCAGTGTCTGAAAACAATTGCTCTATGTATTTTGTCTGGTGACTTTACCATAGATAAAAACCATGATAAATATGCCAGTTCCAAAAATGTGTTACTCTATTGACTCTTGAAAGTGGAGCCTGCTACAGGAAGTAGAACAAAAAGAACTCAGTGTAAGCGTGGAGCCAAGGCAGAAAGCCATGGTTATTTTTACTTTTTAACTTAGATCATTTATGATTTGAAAAAGTTATGCCTAAAAATTATCGAGATATGCTATACACACATACTAGTTCCCCCAAATATAATTATGATGTATTATAAGTATTCACTGATAAATAAAAAGGAGATGTAGACTCAGCAATACATGCAAGTGCTTACAAGTTAACTAGTAAAGTAGGATATATAAATGTATATACAGTGTAAGATATTAGCAGTGTGAAATACACGTGGAAATATTTGCAAGGCATCACCTCTCCTTATTCTTCTCAATGTGCCAAACAAATGAAATAAAAATAGTTTTCCTATTCTAGTTACAAGGTTAAATTCTTGAATTTATCTCCCAAGTTTTTTTTTTTTTTTTTTTTTGAGGAACTGGGGATTGAACTCAGACCTTGCGCTTGGCAGGAAAGCACTTATTCCACTGATCTACCTACCCGGCCCTATCTCCCAAGTTTTGACATTCAGAAAATGAAAGTGGACTACAGTGTGTTTTCAGATACAAAGTTTGCCTAATTTCTTCCCTGACCATCTGTTTATTTGTGTCAAAAAATGAACAGAAAACAAAAAACAAACTTTCATTGTCATATTTGACATTCTTTTCTCTTTTTTTGATCCTGGTGATCTAACTTAGGGCTTCATGCACTCGAGGTAACTTGGCCACCACTGAGCTATACCCTTACACCTGCATCTATATTTTTTAATTATTGAAAATAATGTAAGAGCTGAACTATACTTGGCCCACTTTTGAAACAATTTCTCTTGTAGACTCTTGCAGTAGGAGGCTAGTACCCCTGCTTAATAATAAAGACCAGAGCTACCTATACATATGTATCTGAAGTCATGGGTATGATTAATGATCCTTATGAGTTTTAATTTGGCACATCATATGCCCAATTCCCACTGAAGGTGGGTTACAGAGCCTGACAAATGAGTGTCTGTGTATGTCAGGCTAAGACCTGACACCTCCTTCTTGAGGCCTTGTTTCTAACTCTGGCTGGGATCCTTCTAAATTTAAATCATGGGGTAGAGCCAAGCTCGTGTGGAGTTAGAGGTGCTCTCTATAGGTTTCTTAATGCAGAATACTGAGATAATATTCTTTGGCTGAGAGCATAGTTCATTCCTCAAGTAAATTATAACATGAGCCTTCCTCTATAAAATCTTTACAACCCTAATGTATTTTTGGGGTCAGAGAAAACAAAACATGCTTAGAGTCAGGAACCCAGAAATATATAGCATTACTAATTCTTGTCTTGGAAGGTTTACTATGGTCAGTATGGTTTGGTGCTTCCTTTTGATTTGTTTTTATATATGGAGCATTTTTCCATACCATTATAGTAGTACATGTTTGTGCTTATAGTTTTCCTAGAATAGAAGATACAGTTTCTTCAGTAGATAAGCATGTAGTGGTTAAGTGTCATCCTTTTACTTCATGTAAGATGCAGAAGTTTCACCTTAAAACAAGTTAGTTGCTTTTTGCAGATGGGGCCCTGTGTTTATTTGTCCCACGGTACTTAGAGGTATATAGTAAACACAGTGGTGATCATAGTGTTTTTCTGGGGGAGCAGGAATCATTTGTGTTACGAAGCTTTGCTTCCGAGGATGAGAACATCAAATCATTATTTATCTTGGAAAGAACTAATAATTTGTTTATAGTAATAACAATTTTATTTTTCTTTCTTAGTCAATAGCAGCTGCTGTTGGCATATTTCAAGTTGTAGTTTTTATTCGGAGGTGGGAGTAGAAAACAAAATTAATGCTGAAAATGTTTTTACTTGATAAAAGTAGTTTTATTTGCTGCAGGGCCTGTACTGGTACCTGTATTGCACAGTGTTCTATTTTCTGTGCCTGTAGCCTCCAACAGTCTCAAAAATGTAGATTTTTTTTTTTAAATCTGTTTGAATGAATGATACAGTCAAAAATACTGCATTGTCTATTGAAACCATATCTTACTATTACCTTTATTTCCAAAGAGAGTTGTAAGGCTAACTAGTAGTATTTTGATTGTTCAAGTTGGATAATTTTATTTGGATGGAGAATCTATGTTCTTGTGAAATAAGTTTGGAAAAAATAAGATGACTGTATAATTGGGCACATCCTGTACTGCTCAGTGAATCACCAAAGGAGCGTAATAACCATTCAGTGCTTTGGAAACAAGGCTGTGTCCTTGCTCAGCCTGAAAGGCTGGTAGTGCCCATGAGCAGCAGCAGTTCATTCGGGCAGCAGATGCTTTGGGGACCGCCTTGCGTGTGTGACCCAGCTGGCTGCCTTTCTGAGTTGAAAGGCATCAGATGCCATGAAGTTAAACCGTGGACTTTCCATGGTCATTCTTAAGGCCATGCAGGAAGCACAGTTCAAAGTAAAATTCTCAGGATAAAGTCTAGATAAAAGGATTTTGCCTGTATATAAGATGAACCTCAGTTTCTGTAGTGGAAAATTCTTGAAATGAATATTTTATTCAATTAGTTAATTTTCTTTAACTCTGAATCGTTAGGATGAGAATGTTTGAAAAATTGCAGTATAAACCCAGGGCCATATTAAGCATTCACATTGTCTTGACTTTATAACCTTTTAAGGTCTATAAGTTAATGGAATGCAGAGATTGTGAGTATGGATATTTTTCTAGAACTTGGGAATGTCACATTCCCTGGGCCATCAGAGGTTTCCATGATGCTAAGAGACTGACCTGCTCACCTGAAGAGAGAGATTTAGTGTGAAAAGAAAGCTGTTACTTTAAACAGAAGAGAAGATTCTTCACTGTGGAAGAAGAGGGAGCAGTGCCTGTCTTCACCTGTGTCTGCTTGCAGGACCTTTTACACCAACCCTAGACTTGCTTTAAGAAAGCCTTTGATTTCCTTTGGGAACAGTAATGTTTCCAATAGCTGGTTAAGTGGCCTGGAGACACAGAGCTAATTTTTAAAGAACTTTTTGCCTCCAAAGCACTTTTTCTTCTTTGCCTATCCCAGGGTTTCACTTTCATCTGAGATCCCAGTGGCCTCCAGCCTCAGCGCTTGGCCCTGTGCACTGTTGTGATGTGGCCTGCAGCACTCTTAGGTGTGCATCTGGAACTGAAGGAGTTCACTTGAATCCCAGCTGTCCCATGTGTCAGCTGTGTGACCTTGACCAAGTCATGTGTTCTCTTTGAACTTTTTAAAAAAATAGAACAAGGATAGTACTACTCCTGTATTATAGGGTTGCTGTGAGGATTAAAAGAGGATAATGGCTATAAAGTGCACAGCATGGAGCTTGACAAATTATAAGCTTCCCATAAACTTCAGCTGCTACTATTAGGTGGTGATAAAGATGTTGATGAATGTGTAATCTTCCTCCAGCTTGATTGTTAGGAACTTGAGGGCAAGAGTGCCTTAACCTCTTGTAATATCATCCAGATCTCCTGGAATAATTATCATTGGTGAATTTTAAATGTGGTCCTGGGTCCCTGTGAGGCCACCAACAGGTCAGTCTGCCTGTGCTAACCTTCATAAGACATGGTGATCTTGCCTTTCACTACTTCAGTTTTTCCACACGGGATCTCAGGGTGCTTAATCATGTGCTGTGGGAGGAGGGCTTCTGCCTTTATTTCGTTGGTCAGGTCCCCCCTTGACCCTTGGTTAAGTAGGTGCAGTTCGGCATCCATGAGGTTCAGTTGGATGATCAGCCCTTTAATTCTGCTTTGTTTATTGATAACTAGCAGGAGAAGCAACCCTGCCAAGCTGCAGGCTGGGAGTGGGGTTTGTTGTTTCCCCCTGCACTGCCTTTCTTGCCATTGTGTCTCAGCGCTGCCTCAAAGACTGAGCCGGTCAGTGTAGAGGGCTTTTCCCTTTGAAAGCGTGGATTAATTTACGCTGAAGACTTAGCAGGTTATAGCAGTTCAGGTCTCCTCCCTTTAATAATATGGAAATTTACAAAGACTGTATAGAGGTGATCTGAAACCGGTGATTTTAGTGTAAGGCGTTGCAGTTCTGTCCCCAGAAAACCTTCAGGTACTGTGGTTATTTTTCATATGATGAGGTAGAAAGAGATGGTGTAGAGGTAGAGTCTAGTGGGCAGAACTGGCCCAGGATGCTGCTGAATATCCTACAATACACAGGCAGCCTAACATAGAATAAGTTGGCTCCAAATGCTAACACTACCAAGACTGGGAAACCATGCCTGAAGCTAAACAGGGATACAGATCGTTTCATGAGTATGTGGGAAGGAAGAAGCAAGAGGAGAGGCTGCAGCATCCCTGAAGTCAGCACCCTCCAGAGCTCGCCAAAGGCCCGGGGCCTCAGGCCTCCTGCAGCACTCCGCTTCACAGTGACATTGGTGGTGGGAGGGTTTGATGTGGTACCTCTGAAACTTCCAGAAGCCAGTGTGGCTCTCCTTTGTTTCCTCTTGGAGGTCAAAAGAATTAGACAGGAGGCATTTGGTCCTGAGTCAACCAGCAGAGGCAGGAGAAGTGGAGGGAGGGCTAGCCTAGTTCAGAGTGACTTCTTTATGGGATCAAATCTGAGAACAGTGTCCCTACCCCTTGGAGAATTTTGAGGATTTGATTGAGTTTTCTGCTCTCCCCACCATTTTTTTTTTAATCCCTGTTTTTTTTTTTTTTCTTTATAAAAACATCTCTGCCTCCTTCCCTTCCTGTCATTCCCCATTTGTAGCCTCCCCAACTACCACAAGGATTCCCAGGGGAGCCCTTCTGCTCCCACAGGAAAGGAAGCCACAGGAGCTCTGGACAGGCTCCCCATTTCCCCTGTGGAGATAATCTTATACATCCAGTTTCTGTGTGGCTCACTTACTCTGAGCAAGGGTGGTTAGTAATAACTATGAGAGAACTGGGCTGCCCACATGCCTTGACTCTCATTCAAGTGTTCTTGAAGAAACTTGCTTCTTCAGGTACCATGCTTAAGAGGACCTTCAAAAACCTAGAAGCTTTCCCCAGCTTGAGCTGCAATGGAAGCTTCAAGAGGGTGGTCACTTCTGAGACAGCAAGACAGGGCATAGAAAGAGGTCTGAGCTGAAACAGGTGTTGTGATATCTGCCTTTCTTCGCTGGCCGAGTTATGTTCTTGTTGAGATGTGACAGAGGATGAGGATCTGCTGTTGCTTCCCAGCACCTGGGCTTGGGGAGGTTTGTGTTGGAGCTCAAGAAGTGACAGGACAGAAACAGCATTGAGCACCCAAGATATCACCAGAGCCTTCTTTGATGAGCTTATAAATGGCCTCCTTTCTTGATTTCTAGGTCATTGCTGAGTGTGGGTGGGAACTGTAGGATGTTTTGCTGGTGAGTAGAAGATACCTGGGGCAGGTGGGTCTTAGTGAACTCACCTGTACATGTAAGTCCCCTTCTCCTAGTATCACACTCCCTCGGGGGTAGAGAAGCTTGATGCCTGTAGGTTCCCTCACCCCTGCCCAAGCATCATCCTAGGACTGGTAGGTGCTGCTTGATCTCTCCTGTCCAAGAGCTCCTGAGTCTGGCCTTCATCTTTGGAAGGACTTGTTTTTTTTCTTTTTCCTCAAGTAGACCATGTCAGACTTTACGCCCCTAGGCATATGCTTTTTCTATATTCTGACTACAACAGTCACATAGTCTCTTTTCAGATGGGTAAAGCAACACACACTTGTCATGCCTCTGATCTTTGTAGGAATTGCAGTTGTAACAAGTATTAAAAGGTGTAACAAGAGATGACAGAGTATATGTGGCAGTTTGTGGATCTCCCTGAAGAGTGACATCAGCTTCTAACATAAAGGGCAAAGAAAAGAAATTCAGGTCTTCAGCTGTGGGTATATAAATTGGGCTTAAGAAGAATCTTCCTTCTTGTGTGATGTGAACTGTTCTCAGGGCTTCTCAAGAGTTTTCTTCTTTAGTCCAAAAAATAGAGAACGGCTTCCATGTTTTCTTGATTATTTGTTAACTAGATTTAGAAGTAGTTAAGAAAATCATATGCTCTATGAAAGTAGGCAAAGTTAACGGACAGGTTGCAGTAATAGTTGTAGCAAGATTTTCATGGACCATGTGCAGAATTATGATGGGAACGTCACAAAATGGTATTGGGGCTGCCGGGAGTAGAAGAGGGCAAGGGAATTGGGTTCTTCCCATGAACATGTTTGATATTTTTGGAATATTCTTACTTGGTAAGAAAGGTCCAAGTTAGTATATCTAGGTCACACTATACCCTGATATGTTTCAGGGGTCATTAGCGAGAGGTTTTAAGGCCTGTAGTTGTGGAATTTAGGATGTATTATTCTGATATAATATTTCTTAAGACTAATTTATTTTAAATCCTGGTTTATACTAAAAAGATGTTTTTTTAATACTAAGTCAAGAAATTCCAAGTAAGGATTACAATCAAGTTTATCAGACTAGTATATTTCTTGCTTAATAAATAATAGTAAGAAAAAGTAATGAATCCAGGATGGGAGCAGGTTTTTAAAAGATTATTTGTAGTTTGTAGGCCAGTCTATATGTGGGTTTTGAAATATGTTTGGTTACCGCTTCATTTTTGTAGGAAATAGTCAAAAAGTAAAAAAAAAAAAAAAAAAAAAATTAGTGTTTCATCCTGGTGAGGCTTTATAAAGATGATATATTTTGCAGTTCATTTTTTAAAAAAAGTTTAAACATTTTTTAATCTATATTTATTTGGTATAAGGTTTCACTATGCAGCTTGGACTCATAGTGATCCTCTTGTCTCAGCCTGCCTCGTTCTGGGATTATAGGTGTATGTTACCACATCTGGTTATGGTGGCTGGCGCAACATGCTGCCTTTATGAGGGATAAAATCTGGATCCTTGCACTTGCCAGGCAGGTGCTTAAACAGCTGAGATATCTTATTAGCCCTGTATTTTGTATTTCTTAAACTACTTTTTTCTATGCATAAATATGAAATTTCAGTAAATCACAAGTGTAACCCTGAGTGGAAAAGTGTGATGCTGTCTCAGACAACCATGTACATTCTCTTATAGTTGCATGACATTTCTAAACTTAAGCTCAAAAGTTTATGCATTCAGTGCACACTCTGCACATAGGATAAATATTTGGTATTTGTTATCATTTAAGTGGGAGCATTGGTAAAACTATAATGAATTAGCATATTATTATGGTTTATCATAGTAATTGTTTCTTAGTTTCTTGGAATGGTTCAGGTTCATAGGGAGGAATTTTTGTTATTGTTTTTGTTTTCAATACTATTTAACTTCAGGAGTTGGTTGAAGTAGTGGTTTGTTAGGTCATTGGGTTAGTGGTCTCTATGCAGTTACAGCAAAAGGAAAGGAGCATTACTGTCTGTCCCCTGTGCCAGCAGTGCTTCCCCTCACAGGTGCCCAGTGCACTGATATTTCTTGTCCTGTCTCTGCCAGGGAGGCCAAAGCACTTTCACTTGGGTTTCTTTCTAAATTCAGCTGATGTGTTCCATATGCTAAATACTTTTCCTTTTAGTTCTTGGTGATAGCTGATGAGAGAGGGGAATGAGGCTGGAGGAACACTGAGAAGACACAGTCCAAATCTTGATAGTGAAGGAACACAATTGGGGTGATCCTAGGACATCTGGAAGAGGTCAGGTTATGTCCAGTTCCTGCTTTTAAAGTGGCTGATATGTTAATGTGGTGGTATTGAGAAATAAGTGCAAGTGAGTTATTTGAAAATGTTGTCTATATGAAAGCCCCTATGTTTCAAGATGGGTTAGGTGTATGTATGGGTCTGGTGCACGTTCAAATTCACGGCTAACAGTGTTGTCTCAGGGGAGGCCAGTGTGCTTGTGGAGGTATCAGTGTTGCTGCCGCTGGTGCAGGTACCTGTAGTGCCTGTCCTAGCAAGTGGCTGCTGCTTTGGGGAATATATGTTACTACCTTCACACATACCTCATTATTTTAATCCTGTTCCTAGGTGCCTACATGACCTAGTACGTATAGCAGAGGTGAATAGACAGGGCATTGACTTTTTGTTTTTCTTGAGATGAAGAACAAGTGTATAGTTAGGGAAGGAATGATACAAACTTGTAAATTATAGTTGTGCATGATACTCTGCCTTCTTGGATTATTTTTGTTCCTAGGAGTCTGATTTTATGGCTTAAAAAAAAAAACAAAAAACCTATACCCATTCATATATCAGAATGAAATATCACATGAGGATAATCTCACTAATCACCAGTAGTAAATTTTATGTTCTCCCATAGGCTCTGCCAGTATTTTGATTAGGATTGTACATGATTCTTGCATCCACTATATATGCTGCTATTTCTCACTAGCAAACAAATTCTTAAACAAGGAATGTCTCAAAAGTTTGCCATGTGAGGCAACAGCCTTAAGGGACAACCAAAATTTCTCTAGGTAAAGGAGGATGGATGAGTTACAGGAGGGCAGGGACTGTGTGTCTAGATCACCTTGTATTTCTGGCCCCTAACTGAGAGCCTGGTCTGTGGTGTGTATTCCATAAATATTTGCTGAATAAAGAAATGAGCATAAGGGTATGTAGTACAGATTAGCAGGGACATGGCATGTTGGAGATTGCTTGAAAAGCTTGTCACTTGTGGTTGGAGATTGGGGAGTAGTGTTTCACCATTTCATTTTTTTGCTTGGCACATGTCTCTGTCCAAATCCATTCTGTATCTAGGGCATGAGATGGGGATAGGAAGGAGATGCCATCAGTTTTGTGCAGGTCTGGTGGTGTTGAAAGTTTAAACCCACCCTGCAGCCAATCACTGTCAGAAATGGGCTGGGAAGATAGCTAAGTAGTCTTAAGTGCCTGCCTGGCAAGCACAGGGAGTTTGATCCCTAGTACAACATGCAGTGCCAGCCCCACCCTGGGTGTGCCTTGCCAGCCACTGAAACTGAACATGGTGGCTCACACCTGTAATCCCAGTTCTGGGAAGGCTAAGACAGGAAGATCACTGTGAGTCTAATCTGCATAGTAAGACCCTATGTGCAATAAATTAAAAGAAACAAAAGAAAGAAAGATGTGAAACACTATTCTGCCCAGACAGAACATTGCCTTCTTCCCTCACTGGGAAGTTTCAGCAGCCAGGTGCGAACAACCAGGGTGCTGGCAGCCTGTTGACCTAGAGAAGCCTTTGAACTTTTGGAGTTGTTATAAAGACACTAAGGGTCCTCTTGGCCTGATGCCAGTCACAGTGCAGACTTAGCTTCTGGACTGTGGAGGTTGAGCAACTTTTGTAACTTCTCTGTGCTCTCTTCTCCCCCTCCCCCCACCATTTCTCATAGGCAAAAGCAGCGAGTTGGGGATAAGCTAAGGTTTATGTACAGTTAATTAGCAAAAACTAATTTCTGCTCTTTCTGTTACTGTTGATGGTGCTCACCAGCAACACATAGGGGGTAGAGAGGGCAGGAAGTGAGCAGCATACCCAGGGTGAGTGGTGAAAGTGGCCCAGATGGTATAGATCCATTCGGAGATGTTTTCCTGGTTTAGGTCTGAAAGAAGATTCTGTGATTTCTGCTAGCTTTTCCCTGTAGGTTGCTTAAGTTCTGAGCCACGTGGAGCAGTTTGATAGTTTGGGGTATCAGTTTAGGGAAAAATTGTTGTTTTCCTCTGTTATATCCCACATGGTGTACTTTGTGAAATTGTGAAGTCAAAAGATGATACAATATACATATATTCTATTTTCAGAAGGGCTTAGCAGGTAGGAACTTTAGGTAATATTTTTTCTGAAACCTGTTTTATAATCTTTAAAATACACTTTTTTATAGAAGATATTAAGTGAGGTATCTACATTCTATAAGATTTTATCAGCCTTTTATGAATAAAGTAATATTTGTCTTTTGATAGGAATTATTTTGATAGAAATTTAGATAATAACCAAATGAAATAACTTTTCCATCTATAAATCTCTGTTGCCTTGATGGTGACCCTTTGATAAAAATTTAAGTAATACATACAGGCCAGGAAATTCATTCAGGTACATTTGCTTGGTTACATACACTCTTTAGTTCCATCCCTGAATTAGAAAAGGCCCAACTGATATTTGGGAATCTCTACTTCAGGTCATCTTTGAGTTTTACATTTTTAAAAATATGGTCTTTTATTTTATGTTGTTTTAAACCCTAGCTAGCCCTTCCTTAGAGAAATTCACTTCTCCTTGTTTGGTGACAGACTTGTAGGTATAGCGTGAAGAAGGGAACTACAGTGAGTAAAGAAAGTCTGGCAAGAGAGGAGTGGGAGGAACAGTTGTAGAACAAGGAGTAAGAAAGGTGTAAAACAGGTATGGGATGGAAAGAAAAAGGTACAGATAGGGAGAAAAGGAGACAAAAAAGGGAGAGTACTGAAAATATGGACTTAGGAGCAACTCTGTTATGGTTTAAATATGAAGTGTCCCTCAAAGGCCAACATATCAGGGTCTTGATCCCCGGCAGCAGTGGTCAGAAGTGGAGCCTAGAGGGGTCACTGGGTCATGAGGATGCTGCAGTAAACTAATCCCTTGACGAGTTAATAGCTGTGGGGCCCTGTTGGAGGATGTAGGTCACCCAAGGCAAGCCTTTGAAGGATGTCTGGCCTTTACCCCTTCTTCCCTCTCTGGCTGTCTTACCCTTTCTGCTCCATGGCTGCCTGTAGGTAAGCAGCTCTGCTTTGCGACACCCTTCTGTCTTGGTGTTTCAGCCTTGCTATAGGCCTAACCCAATGACCGAAATCTCTGAAAGTGTGAGCCAAAATAAATCCTTTCTCCTTTAAGTTGTCTATCATGTGGTATTTTGTCACAGCGATGAGAGACCAACATAAACCCTGAGAGGCAGAGAAGGTATCAGGTAGAAATGAGCTGAGATCAGTTGAGAGAGAAGCGTAGAACTGGGTAAGTAGAGGGAAAAGAGGGACCATTAGACTGGCGGGGACCTGTAGATCTGGAGGAACCTGAAAAGGTTGGAGAGTAGGAACTGGCAGAGCCTTGGGGAGATGTCTTTGAGTATTCTGGGTGACCTGGGGAACTTGATTGAACAAAGGAATTATCAGGTATGTGTTTCTGATGGGACTCTTGTGCTGTGGGCGAGGAGGAAATGGCTTTGCCTATCCTTTTGTATTTTCTGGCAATCCTATGACTGAGATTGATCTTTCTCCAATTTGAGTTTGCATTAACTCACTCCTAAGTTTTACCACTTGTTTCTATAACTCCTGATAGTCTGCTTCACTTTAAACACAAAAATAAAGAGAAAACAACTCTTACTAAACTTCAAACTTTGCTATCATTTCTTCCTTTTTTACCAGTGGTTATTGTATTCATTTCAAGGGGTTATTACAAAGATGTGGTATTTGTTAACTAAATTGATTAAATGCAGAAAATAATATTGGGCTTTAGATACTTTGTTATATTTCATTAGACAAAGGAGTTTTATTAGTGATGTTTTAAACATAAGTGCCCAAGCCCATTTATTTTAGGCATTTCAATTGTCTATCTAAACATATAAAATCATGCTGCCTTCGTAAGCTAAGTCTGGAGCTTAGTTTATTGTCATTGACCATCATCAGTATTTTCTAAATCATCTGCTCTTCAGAAGATAGAAGACTGAGGTAGTTAGGATTGTGGGTACAGTTATTCACGTCCATCTGAGCACATTCTATGTGCTGAGCAAAATGGACACCATCCCTGCACTGTTAGGCTTAGTCTGGCAGATTCTGAATGATGATTTGGACCTGAACTATGTGGAAAGTGTTCATTCTGTTCTGATAAGCATAATACTTCTCCCTTCATAATGCTGACTTGTGTACATTTGATCATTTTTACCTTTGTTCTACAAAGTCCTAGCCCCTAGTATTGGGCTTTATTTTCTTGGGGTGGGAGTGAGGAAGATACTAAGGAAAAGGGCACAGAATGGTCTCTGAGAAGATGGGATAGTGCTGGTCTTTTTCTGCATTTTAAATGATTATTTTTTATCTTTCCAAAAAAAAAAAAGAAACTTTTTTCCCTTGGCAGAAGACATTAAATAAACAAGGAGGAAGCTCTTTTGTTGGTTTTCTCAAACTTTTTAATGAATAGAGTAGCACTTGTCTTTTGATGGGAATTAAGATAATCAGCCTGTGAAAAGCATAATGCTCGCTGTGCCAGCAGTGAATGGCCTGCTGACCCCTCTCGTCTTGTGTGCTGCTCTTGCCAGCATTTCTCTTTCTGAGTTGCCCCCTCAAGGTGACTGGGTATTATTGCTGCCCTTCATGGAACGGGAACTGTGCTAGGGTCTGCTAGGAACACAGTAGACAGCTCTCCAACAGTGGCACTGCAGACAGTACCACTGTTCAGGACTTATTTGGCAGCACATAAAATGTTTGTTCTTATAGAAAATAGTACAGGTAATCAGAAAAAAGCTGGCTCTGAAGCAAATGTCGTGTCATTTCTGGGTGATTTTCACTTTGGCTCCGGCTGGGCTTGTGAGAGACTGACTGGAGCCTGCCTGTGTGTCCCACTTTGTCTCCCTGCAACTCAGACACAAGAGTTTAGGCTGGTGGTGGCGAACCTAAAGTACATGGGCTGTAGCAGATGGTTTGTGTCACTAGGGGTTCTGCCAATATAATTTACTTGATTGATAAGTTTGACAATGTGATTCAAGGGATTTAAAGATACTCATTTAGTTTATGCATAAATATTTTCAAAAGTTATGCCTTTGAGCTTCCTTAATTTAGAAATTATGAAAAAAATTCAACCATACAAAAGTATGTTATCATTATTTTGCCTCTTTTGCTTAATCTATTGCTTTTTAAACTTTTTCTTTGTTTTCTCTTTATCGAGAATTTTAAAACAACTCTTAGGACTCAGTTATTTCTCTCTGTACTTTGTGCACCATGAAAAAACAGGTATATTCTTACACAGTGTCATTATGACAGCTAACTATAGTTCCTATAGTTTGTTAGTATCATCTAATACTTTAAAATTTTAAAAATTCTCAATTCTGTGAAGAAAATGCTGTTTTAGGGTTGTTTTGTTAGAAGCAAGATTAAACAAAGGCCATACATGTCGCATGGATGTTGCCTCCTTTAATCAAGTTTAGTCACCAGCCATAAACCTTGTATTCCTTTCTCTGTGCTGCTGACTTGTTGAGGAATTGGGTCAGTTTTCCTGCAGATTGTCCCACATTCTGGATCTGTTTTCCTATGATGCCATTACCATGTTCTTCTATCACCTAAGTTTCCTGAAACAGGAAATGAACTCTAGAGGCTCGTTTAGATGCAGGTTCACCGTTTTTGATCCAAAGTGCTAGGGAAAGCCATCTTCATTTAATTAAGCTTAAACATGTTAATGAACTAAATATTGGTATAGACACTGTGCTGGACAGTATGAGGACTACCAAGGTGAGTATAGTGTAGTCCCAGGGGCCTTATATTTCTTTTAGGAAGCAGGTCACGACCAGGAGTTTGACCGAAGATTCATAAAGTATAGTGGAGAACAGGGGGTCTGGAGTTAATCTGAGGTGGAATACTTCCACATTTAAGAAAGATTGCCCAAACCTTGGAAATGTTAGCACTCTGAAAAGGTAATGTGGAAATGTAGTACTTTCCGGTGCAACAACTGTGATCTTTCATTCATTTGTTTTTTATTCCATGCAGTTCTTTGTTCAGTAATTTTTCACCCCTAATGTAATGTGTATTGCACAGTTTGAAGATCTGTAATATGGTTATGGATGCATTTGAGTGCACTTGGCTCAAGACAGGACCTGCCAAAATTCCAGTAGCTTCCAACTCTAGTTAGTGAGGGCCACAGTGGAAGAGGCAGCTGCCACTGTGCCTGAACTGGTGATCCTCTGTGTCATCCTGCTGTTTCTGTGGTCCGTCTGCCTGAACCATGTAAAGAAGAGTACAAAAAAAGTACCAACAGGGTAGGAACTCTCAGATGCTAGTAATAGTAGCCTTAGTAGTTTTCCTTTTGAAGGGGTGTTAGGGAGAAGTTTATACTTTACTAAGAATGAAGCTGGAACTTCAAAATGGTTGACATATACTTTATAAAACTGATTTTTATACCTGTAAACTATAATGTTAATGTATTACAACTTTTTCTCTGTCTATACCATTGCCACCCTTAGAAATTATTCTTTCCCATAAGAAAATAAAACTTCACCTGGATAATGATCTATCCATTGGGAGCTTTAAAACCAGGAACTTAAGCAAACAAGGGAATTCCTCCATATAGAACTGCAAGTCTGAGCCCAGCCTGAGCACCTTAGCAATACCTTGTCTGAAAATGAATTAAAAAAAAAAAAAAGGCTGGAAATGTGGCTCAGTACAAAGACTCTGGGGTTCAGTCCTCAGCTAGCTACATAGATATGCATATCTACCTACCTACCTACGTATAAACATACACACCTATATTACCTCTCTTCTCTGTCTTCCTCTCTGTCTCTTTCATTTCTCTATCTGTGGGGTATCTTGTTGGTTCACTGTGGTATTTCACCATTTATTTAGAATACTAAGTACTCAGCACTCAATAAATGCTGATTGGATAAATAAAAAGACACTAGGCAGTATTGTTTGTCTCATTTAGAAATTGCAAGTAAACAGTACAGTCACAGTGAAGAATCTTTAGCCTGCCTTGGATAAGAAACTTGATTCATGCATGAGAAAAAAGAGAAAGGGAAGGAAGGCAACAGTATCATGCTATGTCTGGTATTGGCAATTTGGAGGGTTATCTTATCTGTTGATTTTTTTTTAAAGAAAAGGATTGCGTATTTATTATAAAGAAAATAGCAATTAAGATACTAGCTTAAAAACTACCTTATAAAATTTGAGATTTTGTTTTCAAAAGGAAATGATATTTTTGTTGTTTTCAGAAACTATTTTCTGTTGTGAATGACAAAAATTTGTCAGGGGACCAAGCTTTGATGCATTTGCTGCCTGGAGGTCAAATCCTTAGGTCATTATAGTTCTACTCCCTTTTGTGCATGCAGTACAATGTGCTCTTTGACATGGTGATGCTGATTCTCACGATAAAGGATAGTCACATGTTTTCAGGCCTTAAGAGCATGATCTACTCTCTTTCTGCTCCCTGTTTTTAAGTGACTATTGAGAGCATAAGATTGAAAGGGAGGCTGAACAAATGAATGGCTTTGGTATACCTTTGTACAATTTTTACTTTTCTTACACAGAAGTCAGTTTGGTTGTGACGTCTTCAGAGGAAAAGTTGAATGTCATAAAACTGAGAACCAACTTCTAGAGCAGCCAACTTTCAATCTGATTTTTTACAACATTCTTGCTAGTAGGATTTCAATTGTCTCCAAATGGTCAACATGTATGGCTTCTTTACCTTTCAGTGGAACAGGTCCATTGGCTAAGGAGGCAGAATGAGTTGTTCTGTGGGCATTGGAGCCTGTCTATCTGGGCTTAATATGTGGTTCTATTTATAGGCTGTTTCACAAAGAAGAACTATTTAATTCCTAAGTGCCAGAGCTTCCTCATCTGTAAAATGAACTAGTAGTGCAATGTGAGGCATGAACAAATGAATGTCACAAAGAAAACATTTGTTAAACATTAGCAACTCTTCTCACATGTGGATATATAAATTTATTCAAATATATAATTCAGATATGGAATACATGAAAGAAGGGTAAAGACAGGATTTCTGTATGATGACAAGAGGATAAAACGGAGCTGAGTGAGGGTGCAGGTAGTGGACAGTGGAAAGGTTCAGGGATCTTCTCTCCTTCCCAAAACCACTAGGTTTTTTTTTTTGTTTTGTTTTTGTTTTTAATAGAGAAGAAGCTTCCAGACTGCTAGGTTTAACCACAACCAGCATCCTTTGGGTTCTGTTGCATCCATCTGTTAATGATTTGGGCTGTTATTCCCAGGATGGTTGAGGTTGTGTGCTAGGATTTCCCTTCCCCCTTCACTTTGCTTCTTTTTAGAAAGGCAGCCAGCTACAACACAAACTAAACCTTTAAAATTTTTATAAGTATGGGATTTGTTTCAGTTATTGGAAGGCCAAGAGGGGGATGATAACTATATACAGTTGTAAGGTTGGCCATGAAGCTAGATGATGAGTAAGTACATGGGTATTTTACAACACTCTTCTTTTGCATGTCGTATGAACTTTCCATTAACATTTTTTTAATTAAGTGAACTGTGAGTTACATAACAATATAGATAGCATGATACCATTTATGTGAAAAACTTGTAAGATATGCAAACTGTATCTTTATGCACATGTATACATGTGGAAGTAATGAAATCTTAGATAAATAATAGAAATATTAACTTTAGGATAGTAATCAACTCTCTGGATGATAGATAGGAAATGGAATGAACAGGGCATATATAAGCTGTTTTATTTGTGTTGCTACTATTTTATTCCTTTCAAAAGTTATTTGAAGCCAATATAACAAAATGCTAAGACTTATTAAAGTTGAGCAGTGGATACTTGGATGTGTGTTTTGTTTTCTGTGTAGCTTTTAAAAATATATCACAATGAGAGGAATAATGGGTCTGTAAGAAATATTGTTAGGCATGTCATGAGATAAGCCATAGCAGGTACTGTCCTGAGGAACTAAGGTAACTTTTCTTCTTGCTGGAAGCATTGCACCCTGTAATTTTGGATGGGGAAATAGCCAGCCACTTGATTACTAGTGATTACTACTGTCATCATGCAATAGGGACAGCAGCCCTCATGGGCCAGAAGTTTAGGGAAGGCTGACCAAATTCAAGTCTTTTAGATACAAGAATTTGTGTTTTCTGGAACATGTGATATACTGCCTTTATCAGAGGGATTAGAGTATGTCATAGAAGGGTGAGTTGGTTATGGTGACTTGAATGTTTAAAAACACAAGAAAAGGAATATTTTTTAAAAGCATAGTGTTTGTACATATTTGCAATACTTAATATTTATATTGGAACCAGGGAAAAGAAAGGGAATGAGAAAAGAAATAAGGATGCATTATGTGTGTGTACCAACTCTCCACAAAGAATGTAAACATTATGTTCTATAAACATATACTAGCAAAGTTTTTCAAACTTCGTTTAAAAAAAGAGGTAGTGTTTGCCTGTAACAGCTGGGTCTTCTCAGGACAGAGAAGGATGTTTCCAAGCCTGATTGGCTAGCTGTGTGCTCTTCATGTCAGCTTTCCCAAACAAACTAGCAGGATTAGCTGGCTCAGCCATCAGCCTAGAGGCAGGCCCTCAGTTTGGGCAATGAGAAGCTTGTTCTGAGACTTGAGTCCCTGGAATGGTTTCAAAATGTGACTAGTACCTCTTGCTTGCTCCCTGCTTCTAGGGAGAGAGATCTAGAGACTGAAGTGATCTTGTGCCCAGGTCCCATTCTGTATGTGACTTAATGTCTGTATTTGTTGGGGTAGTGAGCGTGTATGCCGTGTGCACCTCAAGTATTAGCTTAGCCTACAGGGAGTACAGGTGTGGCGTTCTCTTTTTGGCTCTCTCATCACTAGACCTGTCAACCAGGGACCCGAAGAGAGCCCTTTTAGCAAAGGGAAAGGGAAACTCAAGGAGCCTTCCAAGCTCAGCATTGTGCTAATCAGAACCAGCCTTGTACATCTTGGTTGTTTCCAAGATTTTGCTATCACATATTGTGCTGCTATAAACATAGGTAGGTCCATCACATGAGGAATGGTTGAAAAAGATGTGGTATTTCTATATAATGGAGCATTAGCTATTAAGAATGATAAGTTTGAAGCATTTATACTGAGTGGATGCCACTTCAACATATACTCGTAAGTGAAATAAACCAGACACACATGTGTAAATATCGTATAGTCTCCCTAGTATAAGAAGCGAAAAGCAGAAATACAAAAGGAAACATACAACAACAACTAAAATCAGTTGAGTCTGATAAGGCAAAGTGAATGACATATGCTGCAGGATACTAATCAGCTTTTCTTCTGGATGGTTAATAACCTAAGTTCACAGATCAAAGTTGGTGAAATAGGAGAGCCACAAGGCCAGCCAACATTTGGCCCTAGCCTTTCAAGGTCAGTGAAGACTCAGGACATAGGAGAACCTGTACTGCAACATCATGAAACTCAGTTGAGCTCCAAATTTTCTGAACAAGGAGATTATGGAGCCACAGAGGAAAGAGATCGAAGTTCTATGGTGTGCCTGGGGAGAGTCACATGGAGAGAAAACTTTCTCTCAGGCTCTCACAGAGAACAAACTGGTCAAGCATTGGCTGTGACTCATCCACATGGATGACACAGACAAAGGATCTACAGAATAATGTACAGGACTACAAGATAAACCCTGAGGGGACTTCACTGACCACATAAGAAACATAAAGTACATGTGGTGGTATATAAGTCTTGCTCTATCTAGGTCTTAACCATCCAGCAGAAAAGTATAAAAATGAAGTATACATCACAGGGCCATAATATTAAGCTGAGCTGTAAATGGCTATGGTTGACAACTTCTTCAGATAACTCACTATTGTTGTGGAATGCTGGACTGTTTTGGATTGTGTTGTAGAGTTCAAGCACCTAAGTTAGTTGAATGACAATGGAGTGCCCATCTCTGACAGGTGTAGACAAAGGAAGGGGTATAGAAAGGAAGAATCATGATGTGTGTGTATAGACAGTACAGTTGGGATAGGTAACGCTGTGCTTCTACATAATCCTATGAGAGGCAAGATTTGCACTAATGGTGGTTGGACAGGATATTATGTCGACTTCTAGTACTATGGACAACCACTAGGAAAATAACAAGGTAGAAAGTATTAATTATTGAATGATGTAATTGAGGTATAAAAAATAAAATATGCAAACAGCTACACTATTTACTGATCAGAGACATATGGTATAATAATGTCTGTAAGTATAATATCATGTATGCACCTTCTATGATACCAAAACATTATGAAAACAGTTTGCAATGTATTAATTTATCAAATCCATCTTGTCAAGGTATCTTAAAACTGTCTCATTGATATTTGTACTTCAATAAAACAAAAGTTTAAAAAAAAAACCCAGCCTTGTGTTGAGCCCACCTGGAATGGAGGTGCCAAGTGTCCTATGGTCTTGTGTTTTTAGTGCCAGTGTGGGAAAGTCAGTATCCTGGGTTTGCAGAAAGGGGATAGATCAGCCCAGCCTAGCTCAGCCCAACCCTTCACCACCATGCATATTGGGAAGGAGCCTCCCTATGGATCTGGGGGCATAACCCAAAAATGTGAGGATGAGGACTGGAGTGAGTTCATCCCCCAACATGACATCTTCCTTTGCCAGCTGCCTGCTGAGAACACAAGATACAAAGATCTTCCAGACTGATTATTTCATGTTCTGTACTCAAACAGCCTTGTTTGCATTGGTTGAAATAATTTGAGATACCTGGGTGGCTCTGTAGTGCCCTCTCAGGCTGTCCATTGAACCACCTCCCTTTAACTAATGAGCAGTTCTAGAAAGGGAATCTGCAGAGCAAGGGATGTTAAGAGTCATAGGCATAGCTCTGCTACATGGTCTTTGCCTTTTATTATAATTTATAGCTTTGTGTCTTCCTTTAATGAGTTTTCCCAAGTTGGAAAAAAATTTGAAGGGACACACCTATTATTTGGAAGTTATTTTTCTTGTCCTTACTTTGATCAGTTTAACACCACTTGAAAAATAATTTTACTTTGAAGTCTGAGCTCCATGTGCAGGTGAGTCAGTAGTTTCTTGAGGCACTCCTGGGTCCAGAGACACAATTGGACAGAGTCAGAGAGCCAAGAACAATCTAGAAATTAAATAGAAGATCTTGTCTTAGAGTCTTGCTTCATTTGCGCTCGGTTAGGGATCTAGAGTGTCTAAATCACACCCTTAAATCTCCTCTCAGAATAGCAGACAGTACTTTATTTCACTGATTTCATGGAAATATATACACCCACCTTGGTAATCTATACAATTCTGGTTGCAAACAGACAAGAAGTGAATCAAATTTTCCCATAAGGTCAACATTGAACCTAACTATTGAATTTAATTCAATTCTCATCTGCTTTGTTTTGCAACCAGAATTGTAGAAAGCCTAAGCATTTCAATTTTCATTGGCTTTTTTTTTTTTTTTTTGGTGGAACTGGGGATATATATTAGATTTTGCTTAGGCTTTCATCTGGGAAAAAGATTCTGCTGCTGAATATAAAATTTGAAAAGCAAAGTGGTGTGGACAAGAACACACCTTGGGGTCAGAGGAAGGAAACGTGATCCTGGGCCTGCCTTTGCCAGTGAGTGACTGTCCAGCTTGCTTCAGTTTACTGTACACTGCTCATGTCTCTGAAATGATGAATTTGCACTAGGGATGACATTAAAGTGCTTATACCCCTGATGCTGTAGATTCCATGAAAGTGGAATTGAAAAATAACTCCAGGAACAAAGAACTGTAGCTTTCAGCCTCTTCCCACTGCCTGTGATTTGCCAGGTACCTAGAGAAAAGCCAATGACGTAGGCAAGCTCTTACCATGAAAGTTGCGCTTCTTTTACTTGTGTGAGTCTCTCCCCCCCATTAGTAATGGTCATTATGATAAAGGCAAACAGCAGGATGCAGGACAGCAATGGCTGTTATTAAAGGTAGCTATTTTTAGATTAGAGGCCCAGCCTTCTTTTTAGAAAAGTGGATGGTAATTTCTCTCACCCTAAAATTATTCCTGAAGTTGTCCTCATCTTTAGTTGGAAGAGGGCTAGAGCAGGCACCCGTCCAAGATAATGTGTTGAGGATGATATCAAGAGTCCTTATCTGCTGGTACTTCTGCACTGTCTACATGGCCCAGCTAGGAGGCTGAGCATGTTCTGGTTTATAACAGATCTTCCATGGTAGTTGACTAAGAGGAAAGATAACCTCAGCATCTGCCTTTTCTCTCTGGAGATGCCAGCAGGCCTGGCTCCTCTGATCTCAAGACTGGGATCCTCTTTTTGGTCCTGCCTCCCCACTGCTGCACAGGGCGAGGTCAAATCACAGTTCCTTTCATATGCAAAGCACACACCTCCTCCCTCCAAGGAGATAAAAGCTCCATGGGCTGTCCTACTATTTAAACATTAGCTTTTGGGGGAAAACTTTTATCTTCAGGTACTTAAAATATGTGGTATTGTAAATAAAATCAAGAGCTCAGTTTGTTGCTCTCAGGTTCATTGAGAGGAAGCCAGATAAGATTGTTTCCTTACTGTATTCCACTCTCAGTGTTCCCTGGGATGAAAAGCCCTGAAACCTGAGTGCCATGAGTGACCTCTGGTGACAGCAGTGGCCGGGGTCTTCTGAAAGGAACAGCTGGAGATGGACCATGACTCCCACAGGTTTAGATGTGCTTCTGGCTGAATTCCCCCTCCCCACAAGAAAACCAGCTACTGCAGCTACTCAGGCACCGTCGTTTTATATTTAGTTTGAATAACTTCAGTATGGGCTAGCTTTTCCTGAAAAATGCACATCAATTTTAAGGAGAAAACATTTAGTCAATTAATACATGATGGTATGGTTGAACCAGTAGCATAAAGCTGTAGATTTTACCTTTTCTAAATTAATTGAGTACCACGCTGTGTGCATCAAACTGTGCTAGCCAACTGAGCTACACAAAAAAGTAGGAAACTTACTCTTGTATCTCTGAATGGAGCAGAAACGCATACACCTGTGAAACAGAGTCTGGCTCAAAATGGCAGAGTGCCCAGTGTAGATGATTGTTTCAAAAATAAAGCCCCACAGCAGTGATCTGAGGGGTGGAGCCAGTCTTGCTGAAGGTAGTGGATTTTTAGTGGAAATTTGGAGGAAAGGATGGGTGTGAGTGCTCCCAGAGAGGAGGATGAAGGAAGGATACCAGCAGCTAACAAGAGGGCTGTGGATAGTTGGTAGGGACATTTTTCAGATGCCACAATGCAAAGCAGTGTTTGTAGCCTGAATTGAAATGGGGAGCTTCGTTCCACTTAGCTGTGCTTTCCTCAAATAGGCCTCTGGGTTAAAGTACTGAACATTCAAACAAGAGTACCGTGTGGACCACATACGGTGATGAACTACATACTTTGAAGCATATACCAAATAAATTCACAGAGATACATGCTTCATTACAAATGCCAGGATTTCGTGTGAACTTATTTTTCATTTATCCTAATGTGTAATATTATTAATGTAATATTATTAATTGTCATTTTCAGTTGTACAAACTTTTATCATCCATTATCTAGCATATTTAGGATATGCAATCCATTTGGATTTTTTGATCCTTAGAATTTCTTAGATGCAGTTAGTATGTATAAGATTTGAGTGATTAAATCACGTCTCTTGCTGTAGTAGTGCCTTCTGGGTATCTTTCTTCTGTTTTGATTTTATACTTCTGTGCTTTGTTTTTCTACAGAGTTGATTAATCTCATTCATATGTTCATTTAACAGATATGTATTTTGCACTACTATGTGCTGGGGCACTGTTACATATCGATTCAATTAACCCATTTTTACTAATTTGAAACTCAGTATTTTAATGCGAGAGGATCATTTAGCTGAGTTTGATTTCTTTAAAAATGGCTCTGAATGTAGGTTACTGAGTTAATGTAAAATATTTCATCACCAATTGTAGAACTTGAGCATTTTTATTAGAACTATTAAAACATTTCTGTAAGTACTTTAGAAAACAGTTTAAGGGTCAGCCAGATAGTTCAGTGGACTAAAGCGCCTGCTTAGGCAGGTGTAGGGATCAGGGTTCAATTCTCGACCTGCTGTGCTGGCCCCACCCCTGGGGCAGGCTGAAACAGCCACTGAGATTGGGTGTGGTGTGGCAAGCCTGTAATTCCAGTGTTTGGGAGGCTGAAAACAGGAAGATCACTATGAGTCCAATCTGTGTAATGAGACCCTGTAGACCCTGTATGAAAGAAAGGAAGCAAGAAAGAAAACAAACAGCCAGTTTAGAAAATTTGGTTCCTTGAATTTTAGTGAGTTGGCTTTCTTCTGTGTAAGATTCAGGGGAATTACAGTTGGAAACCACTGGGTTGGGTGAGTTCTGAAGTCTCTTCCTATGCTAAAATTCTGCCCCAATTTCTCTTTACTATTTTTCTCCTACATCAAATAGGATAATAAACCAGACAGGAATGTAATAATTACTTGATACAACTTAAAGGTATGGTTTACCTTCCTGCATTTTTGGGGGTGTTTTCTTCCCCAAAATGCTTAGTTGCTCCCATAACAAGTAGGATGAGGCGTGAGGGCAAGTGGGTATATAAACAACCATTAAAACAAGCTTGTGAGGGATGTCCTGAAGGATGATATGTATGGTGTCTGTCACACAAAAGAAGTAATAGCCATCAAAATCTTTCTAGTGTTTTACTTCTAAATGATGAACTCTAGCTGAAAAAATACCTTGTACCTTAAGTGCAAATGCTGTTTGGCATGTTAAGACTTGACCACACAAATGGGTTGATGGAAGAACATTTCTGCATGCTGTACTTATGTTCTATATTCTGCATGGAATTTAGGAAGGAGAATGCAAGAACTCATGGCACTTGAAGTGTATAGCCTTAATAATTCAAACTTCGAAAGGGGTACACAACTGGACAATGAATAATACAGGTCACTGAAGAGTTAGGAATGCACTTAAGAGGGTGAAACTACTGATGTAACAATCAGGATAGCAACAAGGTGTTCATTCAAATAAAGAACTATAGAAAACAAGTAGCAAGATCTGTAAAGGTTGCATCTAAGAGATTAATTACATGATTTTTTTTATTGTTGCTTTTTCATACTTTATCTTGCCCAATTTATCAAGTAAGCATCTGTTACTTTGGTGGTTGCTTAAAAAGTTAAAAGACTGAAAAAATAGTTCAGTGTCACTCAATTCAAGACTTGCAAATAGCAAAAGATCTTGAAAAATTAGAATAATTTGTGTATGGCAAGAAGATACAATAATTTAAATTCTTAATTTGCATTGTTTAGAACAGGTAGGATTGTACAGTCTCCATCCAGCTGAGTCCAGTTTATGGTCCCTTAAAAATCCAGCTAGTGTTTCATAAAGTTAATTCATCCGCAACTAATGCTATATTAGTTTTTGTTACTGTTGCAGTTTTTGGTATTTGCATATAGACTGCACTCATTTGTCAGAATCCACAACAAAAATGTGTATTTTACATAATTTATTAAGTATAACTTTTTTTTTTTTTTTTGTATTTTAGGGAAGGGTCTGCAGGGTGTTCAGGGTCTCAGTACGAGATCAGGCTCGTAGTGATCCATCTGTTTACAGCCTCCCAAGAGCTGGGACTACAGATGCGTGCTACCACACCCAATATCAATTGCTGTCTCAACATGCCCTGGGGGCAGGGCCGGCATAGCAGGCCTGGGGATCAAACCAGGTGTTTAAATCTGCTGAGCTATTTTGGCCCGCCCTTACATCTAAATTTCTTAGCTTCATAATTTATATGTTCTGTACTGTGAATCCAAAGATACTCAGATGTAAATATATCTTCGAATTCTTCTTCGCATACCTTTTTGGCCACCTTTTGGTAACACAGAAAGTTTTACCAAGAAAAGTGTATTTCGTTTCAGTGTTTGTGTAATGCTATTCATTTTTAGTTCATTTTTGCAGTTTTAGTTTGCAAACATTAAGTAGTTTTCCTATGCCCAGCTTGACCTTCTTATACTTAACGTCAGTTGAATTGGCTGAAGGAAGAAAGGACAAGGAGGCCCAGGGAAATAGAAAGGACTAGGGAGACCAGTCAGGTCCCATAGCTTGCTTACTGCTTAGCTTCTTTTGAATATTAGAGTCACTTCAGAAACTACCACTCACCTTGTAGGAACCAAAAAACTCTTTTAGGTGTATGTGATGTCAGTGCAAATTGCAGGACTCTGAAGAAATCCATTACTCTTCTGCTTGGCTCTTGTTTATATTCCTGATTGTAGAATGGGAAGACTGTTCAGCAGCAGAGCAGTCCAGTGATTTCTTCACTGTACTCAAATTTCTTTCTGACTATGCCATAGAAGGGGAGGAGAGAGTGAGCAAGAATAATTGCATTGTGTTGCTTTTCCCTACCCAGTGGTGCCTGTGACAGTGGTGCTCACTGAGTAAAAGAGGAATCACCCAGTGTGGAACTACAGATATTTCAGGAGCAGAGGCCAAAGCATATCACAGAGTTCAACCATGTCTGCCCCTCAGGTTGTCTCTAAGATGAAATAATTTTCAGGCATCTTTCATAGGTAAAAAGTGTGACATTATCAAAGTATACTTAGTTCATTGTTTTCTGATATGATAATACATTATTCATCTTTCTGTTGCTGTAACAAACACCTGAGATAATCGACTTAAGAGAGAAGATAAATTGCAGTGTGCAGTTAGAGAGGATCCAGTCCATAGTTGTTTGATTCCATTGATTTCTTCTGAGTCTTACTTATGTCATTTTCAAAATCCACCAGTCTTACTACCTTCATATCCACCTAGAACAGAAAAGGCAGCAAATGATGGCAGGGAGTTTGAGACAGAGCAAAGCAGCTCACCTCACTGCTGGGACTTAGAGGAATGGGCCAGGGCTCAGTATCACCTCCAAGGGCACATCTCCATGGCTGAAGACCTCTTTCTAGGACCCACTTCCCCATAGTGCCTTGGCCTGGGAATCAAGCCTTTAAGGGAAAACCTGTATCTAAGCTGTACTCAGTAAAGCTTGTAGAATTGTTTTGTCCCATCTGTGACCTCTGCTGGGAAAAGCTAGCATGTGACTTAAGGGACAGAACACCACCAGCCCCTTCTGTAGGTTTTGGGTTCTGTTCCCTCTCACCTCCTGAGTTCCTCATTACATTATGCTTGGAGTCTGGAGCTAGACCTCTGAGTTCTTGTCTGCGTGATTTTAGGAAGATTTATGCAAACTTCAGTTTTGTCATTGGTCAGCTGAGGACAATATTGCCTAATTGTTGTGAGGATTTAAAAGAGCTAATATATATAAAACACTTAGAACAGTTCTTGGTATGTAATGAGCACCTCAGTGTTATCTTTTTATTAGTGTTACTATTGTTATGGGTGACCCATTGCTGCCTTTGTCCCTGGCTTATGCCCCAGCATTCCCTGAAGACTGCTGTTGGATATGCTCTTATTAGCAAAGTTTGGGGACGCTCTTTGGTCTCTGTGTCTTTTGTCTGGAGCTTTGTTCATTCTCTTTTGCCCAGTCCCTGTCATCTACCTAACTTCATCTTGCATGACTTCAAGAAGACCCTTTCAGGTGTCCTCTTGTTCCTATTTCTTGATAGGTAAGTCATCCACTGGGGTAACTTTCATTTCTTGCTTGTTTATGTCCTACCTAGGTCTTTAGGTCTGCCCAACCCACCTCACTCTTTTCTCTTGTGGTACTCAGTTGTTTTCCTTTGGAATACTTTTTTACACTTTGTAGACGCATGCATTTGTTTGTTTTTATTCATGGCTGTCACTTATCTTCCCTTCACTCCATAAAACTGTAAGATCTATGAATGAGACACAGGGACTTCATTTGTTTGTTCACTGGTATTTATACACCTGGAGCAAAGAGCAAAGAGGATCTCACTGAACACCTGTTTGAGACTGGGAGCGGAAGCTGCTCTGCCATTGTTATTCCTTCTACCACCTGCAACCTAGATGGGTGCATCAGAGCATTGCTATAGTCAATGTGGAAATCCCAGAATCTTCAGACTTCATGATCAAAAGACCAAAGGAAGAACTGGATTTTAAATCTCTTGAGGCATGAGAATGGAGCATCCTGGATATTTTTCTTAAATTGCTAAGCCCATGGAAGTTGAGATTCAGGTGCAGGACATTATACCAAAGGAAAAATGTTTAATACACTAAAATCACTTTCCAAACTGTTATGAGTATATCATTTCTTGTAAATTGAAGAGGTTTTTCCCATTTAAAAAAAATTCATAAGTATAGTTGTAGTTTAATGAAACATAATGTCTGTGAAGTGCATGGGAAAGGTTCACCAGAGTAGCTGGCAGACCTGGGGCAGGATCCTCCCCTGATTATGCGCCTGGTCAGCATCTAAGACCTGCAATCTCATAGGTTATTTCTGAAGTGGTAGGAGTGGACTCAGTAGTGTATCAGGAAGAACTTGAAAAGATGTTGAGAGGGATAGACTGACTCAGAAATAAACTTCTTTCATCTTACTCGGGCCCTGGGGAGTACTATATTGTACTTATAAGAATAGGAAAGACCAGCTTCCAAGTGACCTCCTTTCCTCTGAATAAATTCATCATCTTTTTCTTTTAGATATGGCCCAATATTCACATTCAATGAAGGGCACACCTGATGAAGAATATTTAAAGCTTTTTGCTGAACGTATCTTTTTTATGCCTTGACTAAAATAGGCAGCACAATGAAGTGTTCATACTGCTGCCCTGTTTACTAGGCCTTCATAGTCACCATTTTAAAGATCCAAGTTATCGACATGGAAAACTCAGTCATATAGTGTCTTAACGCAGTAAGATGTTTATTTTTATATACATAGTATCATTTAAAATATTGGAATAGCTTTAGAAAAGATTTATTTCCTGATTTTTGAAAACTCATTTGAGGGAAGGTAACTGACCACAATATAATTCAATGGGAGTATAAAATTTTAACTGGCCACAATATAATTTAGTATAAAATTTTTAAAATTTTTTGGGTGCCATCCCATAATGTCAAGATATGAGACTATTCATTTTTTAGTTGGGTAGTATTTTTATTTTTTTGGGATTTAATGCTTTGGGCTTGAATGGCATCTGCCTTTCTGCTTATTTCATATTGTTTCAGAGTCAGAAGAAGATAACCCTTTATGCACATTGTGACATTATACTATGCTATTCTGGGCTCACTGGCTGGTGATGTGATTTTCTGACAGTTGTATAAAAATTATCTCCAAGACAACAGCCCAGATGTAATTCCCATGATTGGCAGAAATAGCCTTCTGTAGTCTGTTACCATAAAAGCTAAGACCATAGTGTCTCTGGGCCACTTTCCCATGATAACTTGCATCCCCAAAAGTACTTTTCTCCTTGACTTAAAACAGGAAGTGTTAAGAACCTTATTGTGACACAGCCTCTTCATTTCCTTAGTGGCTGCTATATCAGACTTTGGGACGAGGAGGATTACAACCTGCCCTGCTTGTCTGTAAGTTGGGAGGGTGGCAGTGTGCAGTGCTTACACAGGTAGTCAGTCATTGAAAACTGCTTCCCAAGTGCCTGATGACACATTCATTAGGATAGGTGGGAGGTAGATACATAAGTCTTTTCTTGCTTGGTGTTTGTATTACATTATCATACTTAATGGGAACAGAACCTCTAATCACCATTATTAATACTTGGTCTTCTATAATTAACTTGTTAGGAATCCAGCATTTGCAGAGAGAAGGCATAGAAAATATGTACACAGAAATCCCATCCAGAAGGACTTATCAATAAGGCGAATTTCTAAAACTGGAGTTGCTAGGTCTGCCAGGATTAAGGTTGGCTATGTATGACCCGGCATAGATTTAATACTGAATTATTCTCATGTAAAAGATCTAGAGATGGAAAAAGAAGGAGAATAAAAAGAATTGCAGTGTTGGTAAATGCACTAACTTCTCGTGAAGAAAGTAGTTACTATGTACTATAAATGTACAAAAAAGAAATTTAAAAACCTAGAGCCAGACATTGTAGGCTGGCCTGGGTTATATACAAAGCCGTGGGACTTGTTTATTGTGTGTTTGATTTGGATTTTTAACAACAAAATGAAGTCTGTGGCTGATGTGACCATTAAAAAAGGTGAATAAGGATCTCTCCCCTCTTAACCTGCTCACTGGGTAGTTTTTATTCTCAGGGACCCATCCAAGTGTAGTTCATAAGGTGGAAGAAAAGCAGTTTAATAAAGGTTTCCATCTCACCTGGATTGGCTGCCTTTAGACAGTCTTTCTGGAAGTTCCAGAGAACTCTACTTCCGCGTCATCCTTTTTCCAGAAGTCAGCCCCGTGGCCACGACCTACTTCAAGACAGATGGGGAAATGTAGTTATATTTCTGTGCTCACCCGAAAATCAGAAATCTGTTAGGAAGAAAAAGAAAATGGAATTGTTTTTTCTGTTAAGTCAAAATTTGTGTACATTTTTAATAGCACTAGATACTGATAAATAGTCTCAAAAAAACTTTGCATTTACTTAAGACTCACCAATGAATCTGAATGTTTGTTTTCCCATCTGTCAAAAGAAATTTAAAATAAAATATTCTCTATTACTGTAAAATAGGCAGCACTTGAAGCATGAGAGTGACTTGTACTAGAGTAAAAATAGCTACATTTTGAACTTGCAACTGCTTCTGACATTTGAGCCAGACCACCTAATTCATTTAAATTCGAACTATTACTATGACTTGGTAGGAAAAGTGCATTTCTTGCAGATGAAGACCTAGAAACACTATCTCTCCCTTTAGTCTGGCCTTCCTGCATGTTATAGATGCTAAATTCACATAGGATGGCTTGGGTGAAAGGAGGTGAGAAAAGAATTCTTTCACCTTTCAAGCAGATGTATTAGGAGTCTTCTGTGTGCTATCTTCAGGATAGAAGGGGGGGTGTTGCTCTTTCATTCTTGGTTTTAGCTCCTCCCAGTTCCCTTGTATAACTTTTATGTGACCTATATATAGCTTACACACTTTTTTCCTCCAAGAAATAGATTAATAATCATCACTAAACACATTTCCTTATCAATAAGAGCTATCAAGTGGAGGATAGAAAAGTCACAGCACTTTAAGTTTATTTTATTGAGAAACAAATAGCAATGAGACAGTTTCAAAGCTGATTAATAGGACAGTTTCAATACTTAATGCCTTGTACATTGTTATCTTCGTAGTGGTTATCCATATTACGAGATGCAGATAGGATATCCTGTCCAAACACTTTTAGTACAAATCTTTCTTCTCATTGATTTAAGCAAAAGTAGGTGTATATCTAGCCTAAGTATACTGTATATACAGATACAGAATGGACCTTCCTTGGTATCGCCTTTTTTTGTTTAGTCCTGTCAGAGATGGGTATTCCATTGGCATCTAAATACTGTAGGTGCATTAATTCAACAGAATAATCCAACACAGTCCAGGAGTCCACAATAGTAGTAAGTTATCCGCAGAAGTTGTTGACAAGTCTTTCACAGCTCAGCATATTAATATGGCTTTACTTTATATACCACATTTTTATACTTTTCTGTTAGATGGTTAAGACCAAGATAAAGCAAGACCTATATAATAAGAAATGTATCTTTTGTATCTGATAAGGTCAGTCTCATACCCTCAGGGTTTATCCTGTAACCCTTATCGCAGTTTGCAGATTTTTTGTCAGTATCAGCCATGTGGATGAGTCACAGCCATTGCTTGACCAATTTGCACTCTGTATAAGCCTGAGAGAAAGTTTTCTCTCCATGTGACTCTCCTTAGGCACACTCTGCATCATTGATCCCATTCCTCTGTGGCTGCATAATCTCCTTGATCAGAAAATTTGGGACACAACTGTGTTACATGGTGTTACAGTATAGGTTCTCCTATGTCCTGAGTCTTCACGTGAAAGGCTAGGGTCAAAATGTTGGCTGTCTTTGCAGCCCTTCTATTTTTCTAATTTTTGGTCTGCAAACTTAGGTTGTTAATTCTTCTTAACAGAAGAATAGCTTATTGTTACCATACAACATATGCAGCTGGGTGTAACTTCACTATCTGTCTGAATATCAAACATCTGAGATATAACATGAAACTGGTATTTTCCATCAAGTACTGATATGTTAAACTTTAAGTCCCTACAGAATATGGAGATAAAAAATTTTTGAATGAAACATATTTAAAGAATATGAATAAACAATTTCATATTTTTACACAGAAATTTAGAAATCTAACTATAAGTCACAGCACTTTTTAAAAAGCCTAGGGGCCGGCCAGATACCTCAGTGGACTATAGTGCCTGCTTAGACAGAGTGCAGTGGCTGGAGTTTGATTCCCAGCCTGCAGTGCTGGCCCTGTCCCTGCCCTGTCCCTGGCCCATGCTGAGACAGCTATTGAGACTGGGTGTGGTGGTGCTCACCCTGTAATCCCAGCTTTTGGGAGGCTGAACACTAGTGGACCACTATGATTCAGATCTACATAGTGAGATACTGTAGACCGTGAAGACCATATCCTAAATTTTAAAAAAAAGTCTAAATAGTATTTAAATCTTAAACCTTATTTTGTCTATTTTCATGTGTAGACAGACAAACTAAAACCTGTTTACTAGATGAAAGTTCTTTGCTATTACTTAAATTAGTGTTTTTAAGTAATGGCTTTTGACAAATTCTGTTGATAGGTACCCTACACTGAAAGCTCTAAAAATTGATTATTTGAAAATTGTTACAAAATTTTTTATTCCTGCAACCTTTGTCCTATGACCTAGGTTAGAGTTGCCTTATGCTGTGTTGTATCTGAAAGGTCTGTGCTGGTTTCCTATTGCCAAAGTAGAGTGGTGGCTTCACACTGATTTCCTCCTGGGTGTCTTCACTTTCATGTATGTCTACAAATAGCATTATGGCAAATTAAAATAATTTTCTGATGGATATAAGGAATAACCAAAGAAAAGCGTATTGTGTTTGGTGGCCAAAATACCACACAGCATGAGTAGAACTGCTGGCCCATTTTATGGCATTCTAATTGATAATTATTTCTCAAAGAGAACATTATTTGGGCATGTGGCAATAATCCAGAGTCATTCCAGAGGCACTGGACATGTAGCTGCCTGTGCACACCATAGTAAATATACTCTTCCTTTTGCCAAAATGGAAAAAGGTTATCCAAAAGGAAAGGGGAGGGAAAAGAAAACACCAATTTCCTCTGTACCAGAACATGTCTGGTTTAGATCAGTAGTTAAAACTGTGGCTCATGAAAGCATGTAAATTTCTGAACTTTATAGCAAAGGTTCTGCTTCATAGTTAATAAGCTAGAAAATTAACTCTCTTATTTTGGAAACTTGGAAAGAGTATATAAATGTGTATTGCATGTGTTTGCTATTGGTTCACAGGAACTGCCAAGTCCATTTTCCTTTTTAATGGGTCCAAAGCTGTTAAACACTGTCAAAGGAGTGAAGAAAATTTATGTCAGGAGAGCTACAGCAGAAAGAGGAAGGAATCCTGAGTTTCCACATGCATGACATGTTGTTAAAGGGACAAGTCACTGTGGCTAGAGCAGAGAACTGAAAACATTTCCACCAAGGTTAAATTTAGAGACATCCATAGCAAGACCAAGGAATAAGGGATATACTCCTCCTTTTGAGGATGGCCAGTAGCTCCACAATAAGAGACCTGGGCCCTGCAGAACTTGATAAATGTGACAGTGGATTATTTTGAGATGGGGCATCCCAGTGACCAGGGAGATGAGGAGCGGCAGACAGACATAAAGTGGTCTACTTTTGTGTGTCTCATAGAAGAAAAAACCCTACTTCTCACTCAGCTGTAATCTTCAAATCACAACATTGAGCAACAGCTGAAAATGATAACAAGTGGATATGAAATGCAATAAAATGGTCATGTCTGAAGAACTGTTCCTCCCTTATACTTTATTCATAGTGTGTCTTCATAAAGCATATAGGATCCTTAGCAGAGCCAGGCCAGAATGGTCAGAGCACCTGGGCTGTGTATGTCTACCTCCAGTGCTTTAGCTTCCTTTTGTTCCACATCAAATTATCTTGATTTTTTTTTTTTTTTTTTTTTTTTTTTTGGCGGAACCGGGGATTGAACTCAGGCCCTTGTGCTTGCCAGGGAAGCACTTATTCCACTGAGCCATCTCCCCAGCCCCTATCTTGATTTTTTTCTTACTCAGGGAGAGGTAAAGTAGAAAATTGGCTTAGGAAGTGATGTCCAGTTTTATCGTTTGTAGTCTATAAGCTGAAGTAGTAGACTAAGAAAAGCTGCAGAGGTCTGAGATTTGGCCCAAGTTTCAGGACTCTCAGATCTTTGGCTCAAGAATTCATTGTTCCCTCATGGCACAGAAGCAGCATGGGTAATGTAGATGGGCCAGGGTAGATGGGCCAGGTTGATACCTGCACTTGTGGGTGGTTGGTGAGAATCTGTGAACCATAAACCTTTTGTTATGAGCCTGTCCTTTGCTCTGGAAAGAGACACCCTTACTTATCTTTCAGTTACTGACTATGCAAATGCAGCTATCCTTGAAAAATATGGCCGGGGAGATGGCTCAGTGGAAGCTGGGGAGATGACTCAGTGGAATAAGTGCTTCCCTGGCAAGTGAAAAGGCCTGAGTTCAATCCCTGGTTACACACACACAAAAAAGGGCAGAACAAAGGGTCATTGTGCCTTACTTACTAGGAACACAAGAGATGCAAGGGAAACTGTTTTCCTTCATGGATTTACAACTTTTGTAAGAAGTTGGCACCCTGGCTGGCCAGATAGTTCAGTGGACTGAAGTGCCTTCTTAGGCAGAGTGCAGTAGCTGGGGGTTTGATCCCCTTGTGCTGTGCCAGCCCTGCCCCTGGGGCATACTGAGACAGTGATTGAGACTGGGCGTGGTAGCAGAGGCCTATAATCCCAGCACTTAGGAGGCTGAAAACAGGAGGATCACTATGAGTCTGATCTACATAGTGAGACCCTGTACATCTTCTGTTAAATACAAAAAAAAAAAAGAAAACTTCGTGCCCTACTTCCCTTTCTGTCCACAAATTATCATCAGAATTTAGCTGTCTTATTTGGGAAGACTACTGAGGTCATAAGCTATTTAAAAGGACTTGATAGATTTCTTTCTGGAGCAACAACCAATAATGTAGGGGAGTACTATTGCACATAATGTCTCAGAAGTGTATTACTTGGAACCTGAAAATGACTCAGCAATGTCTGTTCCTATGTATTCTTCTTCCCCTGTCTGATATAAAGGGGTTCCTCTCAGCCCATACATACAATGACTTGTTAAGCCTGAAGGAAAGAAATTGGTTGTGCTGGGACTCCAACACATTGCCTATTATGATAGCAAATGGACAAATAAAGGAGAAAGAGTTGAGGACTGTAGGAGGTCTACATACTAGACTCTGGAAAGTTGGGTGAAAAAATCTTAAGGGCTAACTTTACCAAATCAAACTCTACCAAGAAAGTAGTTATATAGTGGGAGTCCTGCATCCATGGAGGTAGCCTTAGAATCAGGGGTAGCCAGTGTGAGACTGCCACCCTAGTACATTGACACAGCTGCTGCTTGAGAAGTAGGCACTTCATCCTCTGACATCTTCCTCTTGGACTCTTCTGCCTCTGCCAGAAGGGTGTGACAGAACTGTCTGCAAAATTCCTCCTGCCTTTGAAGTACCCAAGTACAAGAAATTTTTGCTTCTGTCTATTTAGCTTTTATAGTCTCGTCTCTGACTGTCCTTGCCTGGTTAATATTATTCCTTCTGCCCTTTGAGTAATAGCTTATTACTGCTGCCGATGCTGGTATTTCCAGTTTGTGGCATGCTGTCAGACTTACCTGTTGAATGTACATGAAGTAGATCAGAGCCTACTACATATTAATACTAAGACATTACATTCCTGACTGGCCTTTTGAAAAGCTGATATGTGGCCACGCACACTCAACCTGCTGCATTCATCACAGCTTAGGGAACATCCTAATAATGCTAATTTTCACATTTGAAATGGCCTAGATTTTACATTAAAAGATATATGTGTGTGTGTGTATATATATATATTTTTTTTTTTTTTTTGACTGGTTCTATAGTCAGTGGAAATGTGCTTTCCTTACTTGATCATTTTATAGGGACCTTCAAACTGGTGCTCATCTATGTGTGCAGTTGGCACTCAGGAGGGTCCTGGGATAAGTAGTTGACTCACTTCTGCATTTAACAGTGTAATCCTGTTGGGCACCAGCCATTTTTGCATCCGATAGTTCTGAACAAGAAAGGAAATCTTGTAAAACCAGTAAAGTGAAACAGTGACATGCAGATGAGTGACAGGCAGAGAATGCAGTTTCCTTGGGAGGCTCCACAACAGCTGGATGTCAGTGGGGTGTGGAGGAGACAGAGGGTACTGCTGGCTAGAGCCATTTTGCAGAACTGACTGTAGTACTCTTTATGTCCTCTTCAAGAAGTCTATTGGTTGTTTTGTTTGTAGGAGCCGACATGAACTATTCTGGTGTGTGGCTTTTACTTACTTTCTCAGCTTCTTTCACCACTAACACCTTGATTTATGGTGACTGTTAGGATAATTAACACTGACACTTGAAAGATAGCCTGCTTCCAGATGCATATGCACATGTCTGTTTGGTAAATACTAGCCAGATCTTTCTCCTTCTCTAGCTCAGAAAGTTGTCTCCATCCTCCCAGTTTTTCCAGGGTGTGGGCCTGTGCGTAGCTGTTTAACTATGCCCACGCATTGGCATACATTTTAGAGCCACCAAGAAGAAATTGGCTGCTCTTGAAATAACAAGACAAAAAAGAACTTTTTTTGAGGAGAAACATCTGAAGAGCTGGAAACAGTTGTGTTTGTATATGTGATGTAAAGCCAGTAAATTTCATGCAAAGGAGTGACTATAAACTAAGAACATAGCAGCAGTTTTCCTGGATTTCAGATGTCAAACTCAGACTGTTTAACCCACCCACTCAGCACCTCCGCATTCATCCCTTTAATGTGCTTGCATTGTCAGTGATTTCTGCTGTTGCAGGTTTTGATGCCAGAAGATAAATAACAAAACACCATGCATATGCAACCCCAAAGCAGCTTTTTTACTAGAGTTTTTTGTTTTGTTTTGTTTTTTGGGATACCAGGGATTGAACTCAGGACCTTGTGCTTGGCAGGCAAGCACTTATTCCACTGAGCTATCTCCCCGGCCCCTTTTACTAGAGTTTTTGATTGAGGGAAAATCACATTGCCAGTTTGCAGACACAAAACATCAGATTTTAGATTGATCTAGCTTTAAATCACGATAGCCTTTTCTGGGTCAATAATGGTCTCAGTACATTTGTAAATAGTATAGACTAGAATCCCTGTTTCAGGTTAAGACTTGTAATAGCATGGTCCAGGGCACTAGCAGATGTCTGCCCAGTGTCTCTGGCTTTACGATCTACAGAGAGCAAGGTGGCAGCAGTGTGAAGGCTTGAGTAGCCCTGCCAAGGATAGCCAGGTAGTGCTGCCTTGACTCAGGGACTGATTTTTGTTGTGCACATAAACCATTTGATATGTCACCAGGAAAACTCTGAACACTCAATACCTTGTGGCTATAGTCACGTTTGGTTACTGCCTAAAAGCGGTGACTCCAGTGCAGGTTAGGATAGGCCCATCGTGGCTCTTTCAGGGAAAGTCTGAAAAAAAATGTGTTTGTGTTAGGGATTGAATTCAGGGCTTTATGCATTCTAGACAAGTGCTTTTCTACTGAATTACCTTCCCCTCCCCACCTTAAAGGTGCCATTTGTAAATAATGTGCTGTGGCAGATGGGCACATCTGGTCCCGGTAAGGCTCGCTTCATGGCTTGTCATTTTCCCACCATCTCATAAAGGAGATGGTGCATAAGGGAGCGGGTGCAAAACATTTAATTCAGCCACTTGGATTTTGAAGTCCTTAAAGCTTCTTGTTTCATCATCACCTGTTGGTAGTTCCTCCTGCCTGTGCCAGTTTGGTGACTTCAGAGGGAAACAGTGCCATGTGAGTGTCTGGATTAGCCTCGGGTCTGATGTCTGGCACCACTGTTTACTGGACAAGTTGCTTAACGTTCTGCACCTCAGTGTCCTCACATTAATCTTGGGGCAAAACCAGAATGAGACCAGATTGACCATGTGGAGTATTCATCCTGCTAGGTAGGTGCTAGAGGCATTAATTTCCTTCACATGGCTTCAGGTGAGACATGTTCTATTTCTTATTTCCCTTCTTACCTATGTGCTTGCTTGGTGGAGACTGAGAACTACGGTTTGTTATCTATGGTTTTGAGTGTGCCTCTGAGGATACAGAGCCAGCCTGATAGCATCCGAGGACAGGGAGTCGGGTCTTCCTTTTGGATGGACCTTTGACGCCTTCTCCCACAGTGCTGCTCCATCAAGTAGTCTGCACACCTCACATTGCCCTTCTTTTCATCCTTTTCTGTAGAGAATCCTAAGCCTATGTGTTAGAAGACACCACCATATTTCAGTATCCTGGGTGAGACTTTTATCAGTTTGAAAACAGTTTAAATGCTACTTCAGACCTCCTTTTAGCTTACTACCTTCTTTTATCAAATATACTGTTAATAATGTTTATATTGTCTCATGTTAACATATGAGACAATTTCAGGTCTATTCTGTGGCTCCTCCCTCCTTTCCACTAATTCATTGATTAAATTATTTTTAACACTTCTAATTTACCAGGCTCTATATTAGGTATTAGAGTTAAGACAAGGTATTTGATCTAAAGAGCTCAATTTGTGTTAGAAACAGACTTCTGTTCCTCAGTTATAAAACATGGAAAACACAGCTGATGGGTGGGTGGGTGGGTGGATAGTTGGTAGGTAGATATTATCTTTATAAACCTGCACTTTATTCTTTCAATTTTTTGGTAATCCAGGCACAATTTCAGTGTAGTGTTACTTTCATACCTCAAGGACTAGCGATCTCAGTTGGTCTCAGTTCCCCCACCACTTAGCAGCTGATTGAATTCAGGTGTGGTCCTGTGCCTCTTTGGCCCTCATTTTCTTTCACTGTAAAATTAGGGCTACTTTGTCACAGCATGAGGGTTTCATAGCTCTCTCCATTTTCCTCAGTACTATGTTTTATTGAGCTTCCTTTTTTCTGAAGTCATAAAAATATTTCTAAACTCTCTGACATGTTCCTGAATCCTGGATATGTACTTCCAATGCCCATTTATTTCCATTTTTGCACACAAGATTTTCAACTGGAAAAAAGGACAGCATTATTATTTTTAGTCTAAGAGGATTAGTTTAATAAAACTGTTCTAACTTACAAAGCCAGTTTTAAGAATGTTCTTTAATTCTTTGGTTTTTAACCAAAAGGCATTGTTCTTATTCGATTATGCACTGTCCTAAAAGGGAACTTCAGTAATGTGTTTGATGAGGCCCTCATGGGATCGGAAATGAAGTCGGTCGCATTTGGAGAAAGCTTGGAAGAACAGAGTCAGCAGAGCACTGCCACTTTATCCTGTCTCCTGAGGACTGACATCCACTGACTGTTGCCCATAGCTTGCTTGCTTGCTAGGTTTGGGGGAGAAGGAGATGGAGTGGAAAGTCAGAGGGCCTGGGGCCAGGAGTGGGCTGCGGGAGTGGGTGTGGGCAGTGGGAGTGGGTGTGGGCAGTGGCTACAAGGCTGCCAGGGTTCTGTGTGTGCCGGAAGTGCAGGTTTGGCTGTGAGGAATGGAATGTTCCCTCTTGCCCTCCAAGAGCAGAAACAGCTGTGGAAGAACTTGAAAAGAAGCTTGCTAAGTGAAGAAAAAGAAAATAAAACCAAGTATGAAAGTCAAAATCACACTAGAAACCCAACTAAACTGCATTGGAGTGCTAGCCATGTTTCCCTGCTGGTCAGGAGAGTTTACTTTCACTCTAAGGTGGTTTCGACCCCCCCCCCCCCATGAGGCAGGGGGAGGATTAAAAAAAAACCTAGGAAAGGTGGAGGTTGTCTGGACAGAAAATTGATTCATTTTTCTCATCACCAAATGGTTATTGTTTTATTCCTCCTAACAAAGGACCAGAACCTGTCACTTGCTTACTGCATGAACATGTACATGTTTCCAGGGGAGGTCTCTGTGGATAGAGAATTATTGTCAGCAAATTTAACGAGAAATCTAGTTAAAAATGTAATTCTTCAATCAAGTTCCCAACAATATTTATTAGGACATGGTCTTTAAGGAAAAAAAATCCCTTAATGGCTTAAACTTTAAGAGTTTTAGAAAATAGTGGTCAAGCTAGACTGGGACTTATCACATATCACTTGATTGTGCAATAGTTTTTGTGAAGGTTTATTATGTTTTCTTCTCAACCCAATAGGCTTATTTTTGGCCACTATAAGTGGTATCACCTTTAAAATAATAGTCTTCAAATCTGCTGTATGCAGATACAGCATAGACACTATATATGCTTGCTTTTAAATGATGCTAATCCCAAAGTCAATAAAATCTAGTAGAAGAGAGTAGGCAGGAGTCTCTAAGAAAATTATGGGCTCAGATACTATCCCAGAGCCTTCCTCTTCAACTGGTATCAGTGCCTGACTATGTGAAGTCCGATAGGTCCTCTCTGTGCAGGCTTCTGCATGTATCACAGGGCAGAAAGAGGCTACTCCAAGAGGCAGTATGAGGTCAAGGAACCTTTCCCAAACCTTCTCTTTTTTTGTATTTTTTGGACCTCAAGTATCTGAATCAGTTGCTTTAATTCTCCACATTAATTTGACCTTTTTCATCTCTCACCCTTCTAAATGGCAGAAACTTAAATCTGACTGCACTGTGCTGAATCACCAGACTTGGGGAAGACCAGGAGTCGTTAAGTTGTACTCAGGTCTCAGTCAGCGGAATATAAGAGGGGCATTCTGGTGGCTCCAGTTATTCATTAGAATAATCTAAAGAGCTTTTAAAATGTGCCTATGCAACTATGCCAGTTGCATCTGAAGTTCTGGGAGTGAGTTATGAATGACTGAAGTCTCCCAGGTGATTCTGATGGGCAGGTAGGATCTGAGTGTGGTGGTGCTCCCCTGCAATCCTAGCATTGGGAGGCTAAGGCAAGAGGATTGCAGTGAGTTCAAGGCCAGCCTAAATTACAAAGCAAGACCCTGACTCAGAAAACAAACAAATTAATGGGCAGGCAGGTTGAAGAGCTTTTGAAAAGAAATCAAGGGCCTATTGCAGAGCTCTGTCTTCAGTAGAGCCTGTTGTCATAAAGCAAGTGCACCCACCCACACTGCCATGTCCCTTTGGATCACTCTGCAGTCTTCTGGTGACTCCTCATTTCCTTTGAGCTCCTCATGTAACCTTGTCCTGTGTGGTTCCACAGGTGCATATATTAGGTTCCAGGTGTTTGGCACCCTTATCCTGAGTTGTCTGCACCTAAGCCAGGTGCAGAGGTGGATGAGCCCTGCATTCAAAGGCAGCCTTTGGCCCCCCAAAATGAAATCCTATGTAGCAATCAGGAGACACCTGCAGTCACCTGGTGGAATGTAGTGGGCCTGACTCCAGAGTTGACAGTCACACTCATTTTGTTATTCTCCAGACAGTCTGAAAAAGAAAGGAGGAGATCATTTTACAAAAATAAAAAGCAAGGACTGTTAAGGGTTAAGTTACACAACTCCTTTTTTATTTTTAAAATGAGTAGAGTTCTTGCTGTTGCTGAGAAAGATAAATTGACACCACATGTTGCTCCCTGACAAAAACCCTCTCTGTGTTCCAGGGGAAGCTTGTGCAGCTGGTGTCTGGGTTAGTGGGCAGTCTCGCAAGGTAAATGAGGGCAGCTGTAGTTAAGACATTTCCAGTTACTCTCAACTGGTACGGCACCTTCAAAATACTTTTACAAGTTTGCTACTCTCTGCCTTGTGACTTAAAGTGTATGATACTAGAAAAACAGTAAGTTAATATTTGTAATGTTACTGCCACCGTGTGTGGGGTCTCACAGTTGTTGAGTTTCTTTGTGCTTAGAAGTTTACTGACTTTGTGAATGCAGTGCTTCCTTTCTCTTCTCAGAGCTTCCAGCAGTGGTCAGGGAACATTTCAGCCTCCATTTTCCAAAGGAAATGGAACTCCATGCTGTCTTCCTCCCGTCTACCTTAAGTTGTGTGTTGGGTTGTCCACTTCATGAATTATTGCTGCACTGCACTCTTTCATTTCAGGAATCTTGTCTTTGACACCTAATCCATCTCAGGTCTGTTTGTTTTCACGACCAAATGGCTTGGTGTACATGGAAGGAGTGTGGGCACTTTAGCATCAGCAATACATGTATCCTGATGTAGAAAACTTTATTATGTTTAAAAAATAATTACCAGATTCTGATAGGTGCAGTTGTCTTTATGCTGATTCCTCCAAGGTGGGCAGACAAAGGAATGTGTGCGGTGAGCTACCCAGTGCAGCGCACATGACTACACTGTGAATGCCTTTGCACTGGCACCTCCTGCACAGGCTTCCTTGAGGGCTGTGCTAGTAACAGCAGCTTCCACCGTGCAGGGGCACAGGTTGTCAGCCCTGTTAAAATGAACTATCCCTGATGCTGTTCTGGCCCTGATCAAGGCTTTTGCGCTGTAACTCAGTTTGTAAAAAAAAGGTCTCTCTTCAGACATACTGTGGTAGACTTGTTTTAAGGGTTTTATAAATCCTTGGGTCCAAATTAGAGGAGCACTGATGTGAAGCTGAAGTTTCTTCCTCTGAAGCTGAAGTTTCTTCCTAGAGATGCTTGCTTTCCTATAATTCATTAGGATCTTGATTTTGTAAGCAGTGTATGGTTTGGCATTTCTGTAGCTTCTTGCCTCCCTTAGTATATCATCATGATGAGGCAGTGGCAGCAGTAGGAGCCCTAGTGGGGAACATATAACTGATTACCTGAGCCAGAAGGACCGCTCATCCCTAGTTCTCTAGCCAGTTGACATCAGCCTAGATGTTTCACCAGGTGTATTTAGATATGCTTAGAAAAATTACTCTAGTTCTGCCTAACCATTCTCTCATTACCTCCAGCTTCCACTCCCCAAAGTAATGTAACATATTAGAAATTTAGATTGTTCAGTAGGATGATACTGTGAATCAGTGGAAAACTAAGAAATATTTTAATGGCATTTGTCCTGCGGTTGAGGGAGGGGAGGGATCTTTCAAAATCTTACAGAAATCATATTGACACTAATTTTTGCTTTCAAGTAAGGTGTGGGCAAAACATTCCAGTACTGATAGTTTACTTGGTATTTATTTGTTTATGTTTCCTGCTTCCCCAAAACTTAGGTAGAGAAGCTAGTCATTAGAATCCTGACCTCTTTTTTTTTTTTTTTTTTTTTTTTTTGTGGAACTGGGGATTGAACTCAGGCCCTTGTGCTTGCCACTACTGAGCCATCTCCCCATCCCTTAAGCCATCTTCCCAGAATCCTGACTTCTGAGGAAGGTAGCAAAATATGTTTCTGGCATCTGACCCTGGAATGGTAGGGTGTTTAACCTGGAAATGGACACGTGGGCCACACACTATCCCACTTTCAGATTATGAACTTTTTAAAATGGAAAGCTGGTAGCCTGTGTTTGTGGAGGGCTGCTGAGAGGGAACTTTGAGGATGGTAGTAGCCCTGTTTTTGTGTTGTCTTAATAATGTAACTGGAAAAACCTGTCTCAGTGTTCTGTAGATGGCCTGGGGGCATGTATTCTCCCACTAATAAACCTCTGAAGTGAGTCAAAGATGAGACACTGAAACGAATCACCCACTTACTAAGGTGGGCTTTGCTTCAGAAGCCAAGAGTGGTTAGTATCTGTTTGTGTGGGAACCTTCCTCAAGAAAGGAGGGCACATTCTACAGAGCAAGCTCACATGTTCAGGTATGCTTTGCTGAGGTTCTTTTGAAAAAATAAATCTTTACATTTTTGGGGATGGGCCCATCAACTAAATAATTAGCACAAACTATGATGGTAAGATTATGCTTTTGTATCCTTTCTTGAATTATTTTCATGACTTCTAAATAATTTGGTGGTGGAACTATAAAAAAAGCTCCAGATTAGAGTTGAGAAACATAATTTTTAGATTTGATTGTCTAGGTGCTATAGCTAGAGGATTTTATAGTGGTTCACTAATTCAGCCTGAGTCTTTAAGTGTAAAAGTAGGCCACTGATACACTGATTCTACAGGTAGGCACAGCAGCTCTGAAGCCTATGGCTCTGACCAGGCAGGCAGCCTGTAATCTGACTTGCCCTTAGTGCTTCACCCTCGCCTGTCGGCCCTGGTAGGTGATCTTGGTGAGGTTCTTTTGAAAAAATAAATCCCTCCCCTGACACACGATGGTTCTGCCCTTCACTGTGGGTGTTCCAGTCCCTTCATGTGCCCTTGGAGAAGCTTATTTTCTCTCCAGATTTAGTCAGTTGGAGCTTATAATTACATAAAATTATATACATATGTTGTTGGGGGTTAGCACCATAGTAAGAGACAGTCATCAGAAAATCCATATGGGCATTTAGAATTCTATACAGTGTTTTGTTCTTTTTCTCAGTAGGGTTGGAATTATGAAAATAAAATACATTCAAAAATATTGTTCCTAAATGCTTTTAAGGATTGCTCTTTCATTGAGGGTTTTGGTGTGAACTCACCTAATATGGAGCAGAGGGTGCTATCCAGGCGGGAAGAATCAGGCAGGTGTCCACATGGCCCGTACCTCAGGAACTCCCAAAGCTGGTGCTTTGTATTTTTTACTCAGTGCCTCACGTCATGAGAATGCAGTAATGGAGTCACCTTGCACAGACTGCTTCCTGAGCCATGGAGCACACACACCAAGAGCGTGCTTCATACCTGTTTCATTAAATGTTTTACTTTTTAAAGGAATATAGTTTCTGAACTACTAGTAAAGATGCCAGTATTCTTTTTAAAAGCCATAAGAATAAAAGAAAAACAGGATATACAGTCTCCTGGGCAACATTTGTTCCATCAGATACTCAGCTTGTTGCCTATTGGCTTCCCCCACACGTGTTTGGATGACACTGTAGTTGTAGAAATGCCAGCATACAATCCATGGTTCCTAATGTTCACTGCCCAGCCTGAACTGCTGTCTCTTCTTGCATGGGCACATACACATGGGAGACTATTTGGGGATATTTACTTGTAGTAAAAAATCATGCTGATTTTGTTTTAAAAACATTCTGGTAGAGCACATGTATTTGTGTCTTTTACATAAATACAGTTGATGATTGCCAATTTTTTAAAAAATGGTAACTTTTAGGATTGTTCATATTTAATATTACAGCATCAGGCAATATCTTTTGTCTTTAACTCCCAAATGAAAACTCATCTGGCCTTCAGGTACTGTTCCAGATGTGGAGAATGCCATCTATTCCTCTTTTGCGTTGTCCATGAGGCATTTTACAGATTACAGTGAGCCTGCCTCAGGCCATAAATTGTCTTCACCACAGACTGCACTTTATAAGAGCAGCACGAACACCCTGGCTTCATAGCATGACTAGTTTTGGAGTATATTATTGTCTAGCATGCTTGTGTCATCCCTAGCAGGGAGGGCTCTTGGCTATTATTAAGGCCATAATGAAGATGGCAAACTACAGCTGCTGCAGACAGATTAGATTATTTGTTCAGGGTCATATGGTTGGTATTGACAGTGATAGGGTTGCATCTGGGTCATCCCCATCGACTGGGTGAATCCACTAAGCTAGAAGAAAAATTCTTGCAAGAGAGTACAGTAGTCATTAGGGTTTTAAAGGTATCTGCCCTACTTTTTAAAAATCCTTTAGTTTTAGAATAGTTTTAGATACTGCAGAAAAGTCACAAAGGCAGCATGGAGCTTCCATGTACTCTGTACAGATTCCCCTGATGTTAACATCACATAGTATGGTATGAGTGTCACAACTGACGAGCCAATTATAATACAGTATTGTGAGCTGAAGTCCCTGTGTTAGTCACACTGTCCTCTTTTTAATATTCTGATATTCTTTTAGCTGTCATGTCTTTGAGGTTCTTTCGTGGCTTTGTCAGTTCTAAGGAAAACTGAGCAGGGATCTTGTGGATGTTGCTTAATTGGGTTTTGTGTGATGTTTTTCTCATGATTTGACTGGGATTATGGTTTGAGGAGGAAAACTACAGAAGTCATTTCTGTAATTTCACTTTCACCATGTTGTATGAGGAGTACTTCCTGTCCATGTGGCTTGTACTGTGGGTACTGACCATGGCCTCCCAGGTGAGGCACTGTCAGCACACTGTTAGTCTTACTCTTTCTCCCTCTTTCTGTATGGCATTTTATGGAAGGAAGTTACTGTGCAGCTAACCCTCTCTGTATTGAGGGAAGAGTATCTGTATACATTATTTGAATTCTATGCAGAAGACTTGGCTACCTCTTTCATCAACCTGGAAAAATCACATCTTCTACCATTCTTATATTTGTCAGACATTATATAATATGTGAAATTGGGTCATGATGAAGTCATAGAAAGGATAGATAAAAATTATTTCTGTCTCTGTCAAAGTGGGTAGGAAAAGTTGTTGGAGGAAGAGACCCAGGTGATGAATCGCCCTCAGAGACTCAGCAATGTTTGTTACAAAGTCCTAGAGGGAGGGTAGTGGGTGATAGACTACAAATACAAGCTGTAATATAGGGAATATAATTATAAAAAGGACAATAAAACTTACAAATTGGAAAAAAGTGTTATTGAGTTTCTCTATGTTTATGATATCTCCAGGACATGAAACCACCTCCCTACCTCCTAGACATCCACCTCTTAATATAATATGTGTCATCTTATTTCAAGTCAAGGAAGGGTGCTCCTAATGTTTATTTTTTAACTATTTTTTGACTCAGAAATTGGGAAGGGGATTTGGACCATTCTGGCTTGTTTGCTGAGTTTTCCCTTCTCTCTCTGCAGAACTCTATCCGGCATAACCTGTCACTGCACAGTCGATTCATGAGGGTCCAGAACGAGGGCACTGGCAAGAGCTCGTGGTGGATCATCAATCCTGATGGGGGCAAGAGTGGCAAGGCTCCCCGGCGGCGGGCTGTCTCCATGGATAATAGCAACAAGTACACCAAGAGCCGAGGCCGAGCTGCCAAGAAGAAGGCAGCTTTGCAGACTGCCCCGGAGTCTGCAGATGACAGCCCTTCCCAGCTCTCTAAGTGGCCTGGCAGCCCCACCTCACGCAGCAGCGATGAGCTGGACGCATGGACAGACTTCCGTTCACGCACCAATTCCAATGCCAGCACAGTGAGCGGCCGCCTGTCACCTATCTTGGCAAGCGCAGAGCTGGATGATGTCCAGGACGATGAGGCACCGCTCTCCCCCATGCTCTACAGCAGCTCGGCCAGCTTGTCACCCTCTGTAAGCAAGCCGTGCACCGTGGAGCTGCCGCGGCTCACTGACATGGCAGGCACCATGAATCTGAATGACGGGCTAGCTGACAACCTCATGGATGACCTACTGGATAATATCACCCTCCAGTCATCCCAGCCCTCACCCACTGGGGGGCTCGTGCAGCGCAGCTCTAGCTTCCCCTATACCACAAAGGGGTCTGGCCTAGGCTCTCCAACCAACTCCTTTAACAGCACAGTGTTTGGACCCTCGTCGCTGAACTCCTTGCGCCAGTCTCCCATGCAGACCATCCAAGAGAACAAGCCAGCCACCTTCTCTTCCATGTCACACTATGGCAACCAGACACTCCAAGACCTGCTCACTTCTGACTCGCTCAGCCACAGCGACGTCATGATGACCCAGTCAGACCCCTTGATGTCCCAGGCCAGCACCGCTGTGTCTGCCCAGAACTCCCGCCGGAATGTGATGCTTCGCAGTGACCCAATGATGTCCTTTGCTGCGCAGCCTAACCAGGGGAATTTGGTCAATCAGAACTTGCTCCACCACCAGCACCAAACCCAGGGCGCTCTAGGTGGCAGCCGTGCCTTGTCGAATTCTGTCAGCAACATGGGCTTGAGTGACTCCAGCAGCCTCGGGTCAGCCAAACACCAGCAGCAGTCTCCTGTCAGCCAGTCTATGCAAACCCTCTCAGACTCTCTCTCAGGCTCTTCCTTGTACTCAGCTAGTGCAAACCTTCCTGTCATGGGCCATGAGAAGTTCCCCAGTGACTTGGACTTGGACATGTTCAATGGGAGCTTGGAGTGTGACATGGAGTCCATTATCCGAAGTGAACTCATGGATGCAGATGGGTTGGATTTTAACTTTGATTCCCTCATCTCTGCACAGAATGTTGTTGGTTTGAACGTAGGGAACTTCACAGGTGCTAAGCAGGCCTCATCTCAGAGCTGGGTGCCAGGCTGAAGGGTCACTGAGGAAAGGGGGAGCGGGCAAAGCAGGTTAGTGCCCAGCGCCATGGCATCACAAGGCGGGTTGATGGGGGCCTATGTCTTGAGGACTGTGGAGCAGCAATGCACAGTACTGTGGGTCCTGGCCAGTCCATCGCAAAGCTTCACCTGCAGCCAGATAGGGCTACCAGGCATTCTTCTCCAGAGTTTGCTGACAGCTCAGAGATTTTACTACCAGTGAGAAGAGTGCACACATGGGTGTGCACACGTGCATGCACACACACACGCACACACACATGTACATACACGGGGTCTCGTTCTATTTTGTGTCTGTCATCCTTGCCAAGCTGTGACACAGGCTACCCTGCATAATGGAGGGCGATAAGAATAAAAGGAAAAGGTGGAAGGGGAAGTTTAGGCCCTATATCAAGGTGGAGGGTACAAGCCAAAGAGCTTTCTTAGGACTAGGATCCAACATCACCTTTGTCAATCTGGTGTTGTGGTTTCATCTTTTATTTTTCCAGTAAAGTAATAATTTGCAATGACTTTGATTTAATTGCAGAATGTATATTTCTGAAATCCTTCATGTATGAATATTTTCACCAGAAGCAAGATGTGATTCTTCATCTTTATTAGCATAATGCTAAGCATCTTTGTTAGTACTCAAAATGTAAGCATTTACGAAAGCAAAATAATTAAATTAGAAACAAGTTTTTATGTGAGGAAACACATATTATGTGCATCTCCTTGTTCCTCAGCTAATGAATGAAATGATGTCAGAGTCACCTGGGTTGTGAACGGTGGCAGAATTTTTAAGGTGGTGGTATTTTAATACCTTTGTGAACAAAAAGAGCAAATAGTGTGTTAAGACAAGCATTTGATTGGAATCAGGAGTTGAAGGCTCAGTCTCATGTCTGTTACTATCTGGCTGCCTTTATGAATGTGTCACTGAGCCTCAGTTTCCATTGTAGAGCTATTGCAAGAATTGAATGCACAATTGTATACAAAAATGCTTTGTAAAATGCAGCAGGTTGAAATATATTGAATACAGTTAGGTAAATTCATTGAACCATGAGCAAGCAGAGAGCCCAGAGAGCTCAAGTAATTTTCTAAGGTCACATGGCAGGACTCCAAGTTCATGTTACTTAAAGGGCTTAAACCATAATTGCGGTTCCTCATTTTTCCTAGGTCATGAAAAAGAGGATGCACTCTGGACAGAGCTAGAGTAGCAGATAATAGACAGATTTGCCCTGGAGCTGTTATTCTCAAGAAAGGGAGGAAACACTGGGGGCTTCTGCCACAGGCTTGCACCTACACACGCCATGTTAAAGGGTCCTATTCTGTGCTCCAGCTCCTTGGGTTTTTTTTCCCCCCATTTAAAGTCAGCTCTCCAAGTTGCATATCCCTTACTTTAAATTGTGTGGAAGAGAAAAGGAATTCTAAGCCATAAAAACCCAGCCTTGTTTAACCCTGCCATAGTGAAGGAATTACAAGGGTCCCCCATGGTGAGCTCACTGGAGCCTGTGGGCAGCTGTAGAAAGAGGAATGTCAAGAGCCTTGTGAGGCCAGAGCCTCTCAGCTTGCCAGGCATAAGCAGGCCCCTAATAGAACTCGCACATCTGTTCTCATCATTTAATAGCCCTTGAGCTGGTGAAAGAATGTAATGGAAGCTAAAGAGGATGGCAGTACTTCTGTGCCAGCCACTTGGTATCGTACCAGAACTTGGGCTGGTAGAGATTGGACTTTAGAAATGTAGGTATTTGACTTTTGGAAATATAAATGATTTGTCTTCTTTTTAGAAGAATGCATTTGTGGGTTATAAGACTCACATTTTAATTGGCTGTAGTTAGAAAGAAGCCACTTCCTAGTTCCCTGGAAAGAATGCATTCAGAGAAAATGTATCACAGAGAAAATCTGATTTTTTTCAATTGTAAATTCGTTTTTAACTGAACACATGTCTATTTATGAAACATTACACAAAAATCTTTTAAGGGAAATTTAAATACATAGGTTCAAAATTTTTATTTGATGACTGTGAGTTTTGGTAATGAGAAATTAAGACTTTGAGGATAGTTCATTTCACTATTGCCTCTAATAGAAATTGGGATCATTCAATCATGTCTTCCTCAGAACATTTTGAGGTATTACCTTCAGTTAAGAATGAAAAATTATCAAATTTTCCCAGAAAATAAATTAGGTTAGTATGGAAAAGCAGCATCCTAAGGACAGTGAGGGCAGGGGTAATGGATAGGAGGAAATCTGGCTTCTGGGTATAGGATTTCCATTTTGCTTTGGAAGGAATTGTTGTTTGCTGCAACCAGGAGCATTTGTAGCCCAGGCATTCACACCCCCCAGTGCTGGGGATGGGACCTCGTACATGCTACCCTTGAGCCGTATGCCCGACTCATCTTTTACTTTTGATCATAACTTGTGGCTTTCATTTTATTGGAGATGATTTTCAATTGGGAACACAGGCCTGGGGATAGAACTTCAGACATAACTTCTCTGGGATTAAGTGCCCCTGCTTTCCAAGTGGTGTTCTTGGCAACTTTCTTTTTTATTATATCTTTATTATTGCCTCTTTTTTATTGGTATTTCTTCAGGCTGGCTTCCTTGTTTGATCACAGAAGGTCACATGGCCCTAGTGGAAACCTTCTAGTAGTGTTCATAGAGCAGCTCTGACCAGTTGGCATCCTGCTGGGGAAGTGGAGTAAGATGCTTCTCTGAATGGCTGGGAGTTTCATGTATGTTGTTTGCTTTAGACCATGTGTAAAATCCTTTGACCTGTGAGTCCACCTCTAGAAGAAACACATAGCCACACATTTCCATGAGTGCCCTTTCCTGTGGTGTGCAGAGCACTGTCTTCCTTAGGTGCCCAGAAGCTTGGGGTGCACATACTTACTAGTGGCCGAGAGTGGCTAAGCCCAAGGTTCCAGGAAATCCTCTGAGCTTGTCTTATTTTAGTTTTGATATCCAAAGATATCTTTAAGTTCACAGGCTCTTTTCATTGGTCTTCACTGTGGCATTTGGGGACCTTAACAGAAGAAAGTCTGGAATTTAGTTTTGTGTTTAACATTTCCCCCCACTGGCTTGAACCATCAGTGGTACATGCATGACTGTCTCATTGGACAATGTAAGACAGTCCCATTGGGTGGTAGAAGCTGCATGAGGGGACACTCATGCATGTACAGTCCCATCATGAACATGTTATACTGCTTTATGATAAGAATTGGGACACATCCATCAAGAGAAGCCAGGTGGAAAAGAGCAAGATACTACTTCTCTTCCTATTTTTACCCTGGCTGCATCATTCATAAGTCTCTTAATATCAGTTCTCGCATCTTTTGGAGGATAGAATCATAGTTTTAAATGTGTAGAATATATACAATTTTAAATTTAAAATCAACATTCTCTTTTATGGAGTGGCCTAATGAGGGGCTATGAGATGATATAGAACTATTTAAATAGTGGTGTGCTGTTGCGGAAACTACTTAGAATTTCTGTGTAGCTGCTTCCTGACAGAAGTAAATCCATGCTGCCTGTTTGATGTTTAAACTGTTGGAGGATAGGGCTGATTTTATCAAATACAGATAATATTGACTATGTCACACTTTTCTTGAAGTAGGTATTTATCTTTTAGAGAGTGCAATGCACAGTATGCATCCACCTTTTCTGTACTGAATGAAGAATATACTGTTTGAACTGTGATGTAGCCTTATAGGATTCTGGCTGAGGAAGTCTGACTGCTGAGGTCTTCATTCTTTTCAAAAAGCCTAAAGTCTCATTTCTCATTCTTGGAGAGGATGACTATGTCTTTTAAGTATTGATGACAGTAAAGGAAATTGGCACAGCCATGAAAAGAGCTTTCCTCCCAGAGACCAGTAAAGCCCCTGCGTATGTTATTCTTCCCTGGGAAGAAGTGCCATCCAGTGCTACCTCTGCACTTCCTGGGCTCGTTGGTTTCATCTTTGCCTGTAATAACCTCTGACCAGCTGGTAAGCTTAGTGTCAGAGCATTTGTAACTCTCATTTCAAGCAAGTTCATCTGTAAGTGGCTTTGTGGGAGAGATCTCCTTTGGCCACAGATTGCATGAAACTAAAATGTAAAAAAACCCACCAATATCACTACTTCTAATTCTTGTGAACTTTAAGCTCTTGTGAAGTGCTTCTTTTAAAAGCACAATCATGGTACTGAACAGTCAGCTTCTTGTAAGTAACGTTTTCTGTCAGTGAAGTCTTCTTGGGTTGGCCTCCACGTCTCTCAGGCATACCCTTTCCACATGAAGATGGGAAAGGAGAGCTTTCAGGGAGCCCCTTGCTATGTTGTGACAAAAGAGCTGACCTGCTAGCAGGCCTCCACAGCCTGGGCCAGGTGGGAGAATGCTTGCAGCTGCTTTCTTCCCTGACTTGGCCAAGATGTTGGATTTCATTCCTAAATGGTGATTCTATACCTTGAGAGAGATACCATCCACTTCTCCCTGGTTTTGCTGATGTGTGCGTTTGATTTCAAAGTATTGCTTTACCCTGTCCTGCAGATTGTCTTGAAATTTAAAGTTTCAGAAACTAAATGAATTTAAATTTTATTTTGTGAATAGAGATGCTTCAGATATTTAGAGGTTCCATAGGTCAATAGTTCTGGGTGTTTCACAAAATACTTAATCCTCAAGCTCCTCATGAATATAAGTAAAATGTGGATCAAGTACATTTGGGAAATGTTAAAGAGAAATTTAGAAATTTGTATGTATTTCCAACAGGACTTCTTAAAGCCTTACAGATTAATAGGCTTTGTAAACTTTTGAGGGCAGAATATGCCTTACAATGTTTCCTGAATTTGATGCCTTGAATAAATGTTTTTTTCCTTGAGAAACCATAACACAAGTGTTTTAAGGAACTTTCTTAAGAAATGCTGCTCCAGAGTTGCTGAAAGGAGTCAGCTCCCTCTGAGGACTTGGCTTCCTTCTCCCCTTCCTCCTGATTGGCCTTTGTCATGTAGGAAGTGTTCTTAGCTGTGACGAGTTCTGCCTGTGGTTGAGCTGGCTGCTAGTGAGGAAGTGGACCCTGTGTTGGTGACAATGCTCAAGAAAGGCTGAAATCCTTAACTGAAATTGGAGTCCCTGAGCAGAGGCAGGGGGAATCAGATAGTATCTTCCCTTCAATGAATGTGTGGCTGGGTGGGCAAACCGATGGCAGTGGTGGTGACTGTCCCGGAGTAAAGACTGCTTTCCATGCAAAGCCTGCCTTTGGACAAAGGACCCAGGTGGTGTCACACGTGCTGAAGTGAGACAGCTCCAAGGAGCCCCATTCCTTTGTTGCATTGGTAGTTCTGCCATGTCTTTGTTTGGGGCTTAAAAACAGACCCTACCACTTTAGGAGCGCCACACAAGTTGGTCAGAGCTGAGGCTAAATCCAAACAGTAGTTTCTGCTAAAAGCCCAGCAAGACCCTTTCTGTGCTCTTTGTGTTTGGTTTCTAGAGCCAGTTCCTTGGCGTTGGATGTGAGCCACTGCCCACTCCATGACCAGTACTGAAGGGGCTGCAGAGTGAGCCTTCCTGAAGCTCCCTTGGAGTTTAAACAGATCTGGAGTTAAACTAAATATCTGTGTTATGACAGAGGACCTGTGAGATATGAGTAGAAGGCTGCCATTTATGTGGCCATATGTCTCTGAGCTATGTCACTTGTTTCTGTGGGCCTCAGTGTACTCATCTGTAAAATGGAGTTAAAATTTAAACCTTTACAATGCTGGCTCTTATAAGGACTTGCTCTGATGAGGGCTGCTTTTGGTCACCTTTTTAAAAAATGTTATGACTGACTAGTCACCAGATTCACACAGAATATAGGAAGCAGCCAGCCTGGCCTTTCACTGTTACACAGAGACTGCTCTCTGTAAATTAGAACCAGTCAAATTTCTTTTCAGTAAACAGGGATAGCATAGGCCTCTTGGCTAAGACCTGTGCTTTCTGAAGTTGACGCTTCCTAGAACTTCTACCTACCAATGTCTGAGCACTCATTAGAGCCATGAGCTTTCACAGGGAATTGTGCTGCCACAGGGTGAATGAGGAGGCTGTGTGAGTGTCCATTAGCATCCCTAAAGGCTTGCCCAGCTGCCTGGCAGTCTAGCTCATCTTCTGAGGGAGCTTGTGGGTCTCCAGAGGCTGCCCTCACGGAAGCCTCACCCTGCCTCTTGTCTGTGGTGCCCCTGCTGTCAGAGGGAAGCAGGATGTCTGATCTTGGCTCTTCCCCTTGCCAGGCCGTCTCAGGCCACTAAAATAAAGAGCTGCTCCTCACCCAGCTAGGGCTTTCTTGGGAGCAGAGGACTGTCCAGTACATTCAGGCTTGATGCTGGCAGTGATTTGGCTTTGGAGCTCTCAAAAGCTGGTGGTTTCCTTTTAGGACACCATCTGGCGGGCAGGAAACAGTCACTTTACCTTAAGATCTCTTACAATTCTGAGTTGGGGGAGAGCTGGAGAAAAGAGGCTGCTCTCCAGGTGTTTCCTGACAGAAGACGGTGGTCAGATGGGACTGAGGAGGCTCCACCTGTGAAGGCTGACTGGCTTGCAGATGGATGCAGGGTCTGCTGTTATCTCTCTTCCAGAAATAGATGTGCATTTACTATTTTTTAAATAACCTTTTTTGCTTAAAGTTCATAACATTCATGTTCATTTATTAGAAGATGAGAATCACTTAGTTGTGAAGTTTCAGACCGTAGCAGCAATATGTTTTGAAGGATAAACTTTAATTGTGTCTTGGTTAGATTGAAGGTTTAACATTGGGAGTCAAAAGTCAATGAGGAAATAGCCATTGTGGGCATAGACTAAGTGCCAGGTGAGAAGTACAGGAGTTCAGCCCAGGACAGCCTAGATGGGTGGGGCCAGAGGAGCTTTCTGGATGGGATGAGTCAGATGGGTGGGAGAAGAGCAGTCTAGGCAGAGGGTCACTGAACCTCACCCATCAGATGGGCAGAGGGTTTATTTTCAGTAGCACTGAGACATACAATGTGGAATGTAGGGTTATACCCTAGTGACAGAGTAACATGTGCACAAAGACAGCGATCCCACAGGTCTTTCCCAGATAAAGTTCTCAATTTTATATTATAATTAAGGATAATTAACTAGAGAAGATGTAAGTGGCCTGTAGGCTTTTGCCTTAAAAATGGTTCTTCAAGATTCTATATAATCCCAAACTTTATATATTCTATGGAGTTTGAAAATTTTGAAAATCTTAAGAAAAGGTGGAATCTCTGCAACCTTACTACCAATATCAAATTCACACATACTATATTTCTGCCATGTCAGTCTCTGAGTCTGTGAAGAATGTTGGTTGATGTAATTCCTGCCATTGTATAAAGGCATTCATGTTAGGCTTACTGTAGCCATTCATAATCCCTGGGGTTTAAGCAGCAGAAAAGGCAGCACCTCGCCACATAGCCCCCTGTGCCTGTGCCGGGAAAGGCTGTGAGGGTCTCTTCTCATGTTTTGTCAGCACAGCACAGGGCTGGGTAGCTAGACAGGTGTGCACACTAGGCCCAGGCATTGAAGTGTCCTACAGACGGGCTCTGGGGACTCTCCAGCTGCCCAGGCCAGCTGTCTCTGCTCCCTGAAAAGGCCCAAGCATTCTTGGGAGCAACATGATTGCCCAGGTAGGCTGTGCTTTTTTAAAACCCAGGCCAAGATTCTACAAAGAATTCTTTTTAAGTAGTGTGTAATTAAGTGTCTTTGTATATCATTCCAAGCATCACCTTTGCACTAAAAACTTCTCCTTCTAGCTTCCCTATCCATCTTCACCTTCTACATTAAGTATTTACTTGCCTGTTAGAAAGTACCAGAGCCAAGGAGCCAAGTTTCCTGGAAACTTCGCTTGCCTTTGCAGAGGTTTCTCCACCAAATACAAACTGTGCCTTCAGGCTGGCTGAAACATCCCTACCTGTTCTCTTTCCCTCCTAAACTATTTGGTACCGAAAATGGCAGGTTGGCCACATTTACCACAATGGATTTGTGGAGCTGCAGGTCCTAGGTTCTCCTCTCTTGCAGGCTGGTGGTAGATTTGCATCAGCCAGGCCCCTGTCCTCGCTGACTGCCCAGCTGGTTTTCCCGAATGCCACTGACTCCTCTGTGCTGACCTAGAAGAGGATGAAAGATGTCCAGGCCAGAGCATGTTTCCCTAAGCTGTGCAGCTAACATGCTTGATGCAATTGTCCCTTGGGCTGGCTCGCTCTTTCTTTCCCCTTCCCTCCCTCCCCTCTCCTTCCCTCCTTCCCCCCCTCCTTCCCTCCTTCCCTTTCTCCCTTCCTCCTTCCCTTCCTTCTTTCCCTCCCTCCTTCCCTCCTTCCCTCTCTCCCTTCCTACCTCCTGCCTATACTTGGAATTGAACTCAGAACCTTGCACTTCCCTGGCAGATGCATTAGCTGCTGAACTAGCATCTCCCTAGCCCTGTGACTCATTATGAGTTGCTGTCCCCTTGGTCCCCCTGAGATTGAAGCAGACATGGTGGCACACAGGCAGATTTATCTGGACTGAAAGCAGGCAGCTCCGAAACCCGCACTGGACCTCTGGAGCTCATAGGAGGCTGCCTGTCAGACTAAGGGATCCCTCCTTCTCTCCTAAACACTCCATATTCAGTGCCCAGCTAGCTCTACAAGTTGCAAGTTTTGCTTAAACTGTTGTTATTTTTAAAAGAGTATAGAAAATGGCATTTCACTTTAATTTTTATTTTTTACACGCAGACTTTCCTTCAAACATATATTCTTCTAACTTGCAATAAGACTGATAGCCTGGGTGGCTGTGAGGATTTAATTCTGTTACCTTTTTTTCCTTCCATGTCATGTTTAGGAGTGGGGTCCTATTCCTTCTCTGCCGAGATAAAGACCTAACTGACAAATGCACTCTTTTCACAGTGGACTTCAGTTCTGGGAAGACAGCCCTGGGGACAGTTGTGTTCCACGTCAAGATTAAAGGTGGTTGGGGTTATGTTCGGTGTGGTTTTGGAGGCGTTCCCTTCTTCAGAACATCATGTGACTTAATGGTGATAATTAGGCAGAAGCTTGTCTTCCCTGCAGATGCCAGTATTACAGAAGAACTGACTCTCACCAGAGACCGGATGACAGCATCCACAGATATTTTTAGAATGGTCTCATCATTCATTTGGTTTCTCCATTTCATTTTCTTTCCATCAAGAGCCTGATTCTAAACTTATTTATTGAACAGGGAAAGGGGAGGAGAACATTTTAATGAAAGTCACTGATGAGATAGGGACATTTCCATATTTATTGTTAATTTCTGTATTGCCTAGTAACTCTGGAGTAACAGCTGTAATTCTGTTAGCTATCTGCTTCCTTTCCTTTGAGAGGTTTTTTCATAACTGGTTTTTTAAACTAAGAGGGTATCAACACACACAAGCCTCACGATTAGCTAAAGAGCTATACTTAAATCCATGTGAAAATGATGCGAGCTTACTTAAAACTCATAGCCATGCTTTTTCAGTTAACTTCCGGCACCATAGCTGTTTTCATCACTGAACATGCAAGCCATTCTCTTAGTCTTTGACTGAGTCAGGTAAACACCTGTAGACTGAACTGCAGAATAACCTTCAGAAGTCTAAGGCAGATGAGTTGCTGCTTTCCGTAGAATTTTTTTCATTATCATAGTCTTTATTATGAGTGGTAGTCCTGGTGTTCTTCTTACAAGGATGACTATATTCCTATTTAACAGTTCTCTCTCTCTCTCTCTCTCACACACACACTCACACACACACACACACTCACACACACACACACCCCACTAGTGCCTTTCAGTTGTCTGGCATGAGTTTCTCTATGAAATGTGTCTTCTGTAGGAGTTGTGCCTACTAGACCTGGCCCCACTGGCTCCTCCCGTGGGCACAGATGTGGCTGGCTGTGCAGACCTCTCTAGGAGGGCAGTACCTGAGACCCTGGAGGAGGCTTCAAGATGTAGCATCACAGTGACCCCACTCCATTCTGCAGAAGGGGAGGGATGTTAGCATATCTCCTAATGATGATGCTCCCAGAGGATTCTGGACCTTTTGCTAGTGGAATGAGAGAGAGGCCTAGGGTTGCTGATGCTATTAGGCTGCCCCACATGGGCTCCTAACCCCATTTTTAGGGCTGATGTCTGTCCTGCCTGGTATGATGCTATGTTGGAGTGCCTAAGTGCCCTCCACCTCTATCCCTGCCATGCTGGACCAACCAAAGGTGCAGAGGGAACTGCATGCTCCACCTTTGTTCTTGAGGGAATGAAGTGTGTCACCTTCCCACCCTGCACTGGTTTCCGTGGCAGAATAATTAACACCAAAGGGAACCAGGAAGGTGGTCTGAATTAGGTAATATGTTGCTACTTCTCCCTTGATATTTAGAAAGTCAGGACTGGGACTTGGGGACCAAAGTCCCCTGATGACTAATTGCATAGTGATGTTAGATTGTGATTTATTAAGTGTTATTGTAAAGGAAAAAAGAATTCCCTTTACTGTGTCTGGGAGCCCCTGTCCAATAATGCTTCAGGGACCTGATGAAGTATTCACCATAGCACCAGCTCTAGCAGGCCACATTCCTCACAGACAGATCTGGGAACTATTTGAACTTTTTATCCCTCTCAAATTAATAAACCATTATTTTATGGTCCAATACAATATTATCTTACCAACTTATAAAGCAGAGAGTACCCCCAAAAAGTCTGTTCAGGGAAACTAAACACAAAAAGCTATTGGGAAGAGGGCTTTTTTTGTTTCTTGCATAATTCTCTCTGCCTTAAAAAACAAAACAAACAAACAAAAAAAAAAAACCCAGCTCACTTTTCTTCAGAGCTGTAGCAAAGGAAAATAGGCCCAGAGATCTGTGATCGGCTATGTCTACGTCTACGTGCTGAGTCCTGTTGTCTTGGCAGATGTCAGTAGCAAAAGATAAGATCATCAGCAAGGACATGAGACAAGCCACAGGGCTCTTGCAGAAATTCTCAGAGAATGTGTGCTCCATACTGTGTCTCTTCTAGAGGGGCAAGAGGCAGGTGTATGTAACTAACCATGAGTGTGTGAACTTTTCGTTTTGTGGTCCTTTTGGTGAGAAAATCTTGGGTTATTGGTGCTTTACTGCCACTTCTGTATCCATGTCTTGGCCTAGAGCCATTTTTTTTTTTTTTTTACTGCCTTGACAGCTGACACTGTAAACAAAAGATCTTATGGCTTGAGGCCTGTCTCATCAGTTCCTTTAGCTACATCTCTCAATATACTCTTTTTTGTTAATCCTCTTAACTTTCCTGGGTTCAGTGGCCACATGAAATCTGATAAGTCTTGTCTAAATGTGATGCTCTGGAAGGCCATCTGCTGTGCCTTTCTGTGGAAGACTGATGAAGACACCGTAAATGTTGTTAGTTGTTAACAAGACGTCTTAGGAGATTTGGCTCTGAGAGTGTTATGTAATATCTTTTCTCTGAAAAATTTTAATATAAAAATCACATTCCTAAAATAACCTACTTAGAGATGCCTTGCTTCTCTTATGGTGGGGAAGTCAAGATTATTCATCCCTGAGGTGCAGACTTCCTAAGTCTTTGGGGAAAGGTCCATGTCATCTCCCCTTGTGTCTGGGTACAAATAGAAAGGAGGTCCAGCAAGTTTGGTTACACTACTGGCCAGTGGGGGGAAAACAAAGAAGAATAGTTATTTTTCTGATTTTTGCTTGAAAGTCCCAGGTCCTAGCAAACCCTTCCATCCAAAACAAACTCTGTAAGCTCCCTGGGTCCCTACCATAACAGGACTCACTAAAACACCCATAATGTGCCTTTCTTTATTAACTTCCTGGAAGGGAATGATACCATTTCTTTGAGGGCTCTTCAAACTTTAGGACATTCTGTAAGAACGACACAATAGGAAATAAGGTAAGTAATGCTTGTGCTTTGTCCTTAGATTTGGAGGCCTTTAAATGCTAAAGCAAACCCCTTTACTCCCCATTTCTTGGGCTGGACTGTGGGGTGAGGAACAGGAGGCCAATGCAGTGCCTCCCGCGTGCCCTGTTGCTTTTGGAAACCCTTTAATCATCTCTTGTTTTCTTTTCTCCTTCTTCAGGCCCTCAAACTGACACAAGACCTACAGAGAAAACCCTTTGCCAAATCTGCTCTCAACAAGTAGACAGTGATACCGTTTACAGCTTAACACCTTGTGAATCTGCGCCATTTTCCTAACCCAGCAGAGACTGTTAATGACCGCTTGCCCTTGGAACAGAACTTTATAAAGTATGCAAAATCTTCCTTGTCCGAGGTGGTGAGCCACCTGCCACGGAGGACAGCACCCTGACAGCACCACCCACTCTCAAATTCAGAGCACACCGGGAGCCCCGATTGCCGATTCTGTGGTGTTTTAATATCTCCATGGTTTGTGGGATGTTCTAGATGTTGTTTTTCTATTTTCCTTTGAGCTTCTGAGTTTTTCATATGTATTAACTTGCAGCATTTTTCTGTTAAAATGTTAACCATCCTTCTCCTGGCAAATTTAAAAACAAGGAAAATATACCAGTTACCATTCTGACTGTGGGCATCACAAGCTTTTGAGCCCACAGAACTCCATAACTAACATATTGCATAAACTATAGGGAGATTTTCTTTCTTTTGTTTGGTAGAAAACTATCCTTTTCTAAAAACTGAGCAATGGCACCGTTGTTTGCAGTGTGCACATCCATCCAGGACTGAACCACACATAGGTGAAGCAAGAGGAGCGCAGTATCCAGCCCAGTCAGCGTCTTTCCAGTTCTGAGTCAGGGTGGTCTGGGGCCGAGCCCGCAGGGCCTGCCTGCAGTGGCAGGGGCTGCAGGGCTGTGGTCGTATGTGGTGTCCTCAGCTGATGTGGTGGACAGCATTGGCCTGTTGGGTAGAAACTAGGGTCTTTTCAGGCAAGAAATCAGCTCAGCTATCCACTCAATTGCCAAATGCCACCAAAGGATTTATTTTTAAGGAGAAAAGAAAAAAGGAAAAAAAAAAGTGTCCTGTTTTGCTTTACAGAAGAAGTGAGTGTTAAGCTTGCAGTGAGATGTGTGAGAAGGACAAACCAAGGCGATGCTGAAGCAGGTCTAACTTTACTGTTTTTGAAATACATATTCTTGATTATTTTCATCCTTGCTGTGTATAAGCTGATCTTCTAGAAGAACAGGAGTGAAAGGCAATAGCATACAAGTTGATGTTTCTGTAAAAGCCTGGATTACAATTGTACAAGTGACACAGTGGAAGTACAAGAAAGGCAGTTTGAACCTTTTGTTTTTTCCCTTTTTTTTTAACTTTCTGATTCTGTGGATTTCATTTTGTTTTGTTTTCAAAAAGTTATGGTGCTGTATAGGTGCTTTCTGTTTAACTTGGAAAGTATGATTACATCTGTTACCCTCCTCGGTAGGCAGAATAGTGGGGTCCTGTGGTACATACAAAACTGGTGTAATGCCACTCTAATTAGCACAGCATATACATGTCTCTAAAATGAAATATGAAGACTTTTCTTTCCATACAAAAGCATTAGGCATATAAATGTATATTTTATCATGTACAGTACTTAAGTGAAACCTTGTGCATGGGTATTAGGAATACAGTCTAGGGTTTCAGCGCAGACTTCCCTGCTTGATCCTGCCGATGCTTGCGCCGTGGCAGCAGACACCAACACAGTGTGCCACCTGGTCCCCTGCACCCCCACCGGCCACCCAGGTCCCCTTGTGCGCCTTTGCTGTATGACTCCTTCGGGAGTGATGCTGATGGTGATTGCAGCTCCTGGCGTAATGGAAGTTCCATCTGGTATCGTTGGACATCGCTCCTGCCTCACTTGGATCGTCACCTTCGAGCAAGGGCCCTGTTGATTTCACCCTGCCTTTTACTGAATCTGTAAATTGTTGTGCAACTGTGGTTATTGTAGACCTATAGCATATCACCTTTTCTAAACTGCTACATGTTTATAATCTTCATTTTAAAAGTATGTATGATTTTTTTAAAAAATATGTATTTGTGTGGTCTGCTTGACAGTGAGCCAGACTTGCTTACTATATTCCTTTATAATAATGCTAGCCACTTCCTTAATTCTTCAGTAGTCTGTTGTATTCAATAACTGTCCAAAATGAGCAAGAGGGCTCCCCTCTGGCTTCCTGAGCCGTGCCAACTAAGTGGAAGATGCATCCCAGAGCTAGTGACAGCCGCTTGGGGGAGCAGGGAGGTAGAAGGTTGTCAGAGTCTGGGAGAGTCCCACGTGCCTCTGGCATAAGGGCCCTGAGCGTGCTCTCCTGAGAGCCAACAAGCAAACTAACTCACAAACTAGCTACTTGTCTATGCAGTTTACGGACTCCTAGCCAGAGCTGCTCTGGGAACAAGAAAGGCAGCCTTCCAGTGCGTTCCGGCTTTAAAATGCTGACTTCCTTTCAGAACCGTGACATCTCCTTTATTTTCTTCTTTTTCAGTGTTTGTTAGGTTTTAGGCACAATGTCTTACAAAATGTTCCAGAATCATGTTGTAATTTAATCTGAAACAGCTGAAAGAGAGGGGTATGAGGATAGGGCAACCACAGAATAGACTGAGAAAATTTGGAAAGGATACTCTGATTATTTTTCTTTTATAAATAATTCAAATAGCATTTACATACACAGTGTTCTGGAGATCTGAGCCCAGGGCCACACTAAGTGCTATATCGTAGAGAGACCTACCAGGCCTAGGAGAAGGTTGGGCAAGAGTCAAATTGCAAGGCCTGTGTAGAGTCCCCACAGTCCTTCCACTAGAGAGACCAGCCTCTCTTAGACAAGCCGGGTTCTTAAGGCCCTGGATTGGGCAGAAGTGCAGAACTCTTGTTTTCTGGATAGGTCAGCTGGTGGCTCCTAGATTGCTCCCTGAAAGTCTTGTATCCCTAACAATGTTGTGAGCTGGAGCATCTCAGTGGATTACTTGGCAGCCGCAGGCCCTCAGCACTGCAGTTTGAGTCCTGATAAGAACCTGCAGAACTCCTCTCACCTCTTCGCCAGCTGCTCCAGGGTCCAGAGCCGCCTGCTTTGTGCTGGAGATGAGGAAGCTGAGACTGAGGGTTGAGAGTGTGTCCTCTCGAAGTCTGAGGCGCTGGGTGGCTCAGGATCCTGTTTCTGTCCTGGTGTGAGGACTGGCCCCCAGGCCCAGTATATACTCCATTAACTGTGAATGCATCTGGTTTCTTTTATTGCATCCTCTGCAACATAATGGATGCTGATGTACATTTTAAAAATTATTTTCACATGTTTGATTCTCCTCAGGATCATGCACACATGTGTAAGGTGTCCAGTGCTTTCTGGTGTTTTCTAGCGTCCTATGTGTTACTTCCTCACCCTGAGGGAGGGGATCATGGCTCACTACTCAGGACAGGTGTGCCCCATCTCAGGGCGTGACTTCAGGTGGCTTCCAAACTTGTACACAGCTTAAGGATTATAGGGACAGACTTTGCCCCTATGTAATAAATATATAATCCACTTAAATAATAAGGGACACTTGAATTGTTTGGGAAAGTCCATGAAGAGTGAAGCAGGTTAAAAAAGCAAACCAAGTACTCTGATCCTCTTGCTGGTGCCAAGGGCTGAGGGGGGGGCAGGGAATGTAAGTGTTACCTTTTCTCCTCCCAAAGCAAAAGGAAAACCTTGACAGCTCTGAACTCTTGATTTTTCTTTTTCTTTATGTATTTGGATAATATCATATGATTCAGCATAATTTCTTAATCAAGAGAAGCAAAACTTTCTATAGAAATGCAATCACTACTGAAGAGGTACAAAATAACTCAGCCCCACCTGGAGCCTAGTGGGGGCAGGGCATGAGAGGGGATCAGCTCCTACAGAATTGTGCCTGTCAAACAAGATCTGAACGTAGAGGCCCAAACAGCAAAAGAGAGTGTCATATTTGATAACTATCTTAAGTAGGTAACATTTTATGCAGGTTGAATGAATATTTTTCCTCTTGTTCATTTTTGTGTGTATTTTCCTTTGAAGAATGATTATGAGACCTCTACCACACTCCAGAAATACTTGTGCAACTGCTTTGAAAAAACTCTCTTATTTCTCTAAAATTATCTCATTGCCTGGCAATCAGTCTTCTCTTGTATACTTGTCCTAGTACATTATATACAGGGGAAATGTAAACAGATGTGAAAGAGCACCAGAGAAATTAGTAAGTACTAAAAAAATTGTATTGTGCATTTTGGCTTCACATGTTTAACTTTTTTTAAGAAAAAAAGTTGCATGAATGGGGAAAAATCTGTATACAGTATCTGTAAAACTGTATTATCTGTTCAGTTTCTTGCTCACAACTCATACAAACTAGAATTCAATATGGTGCATGGCCATATTCAAACACCTGAGTCCAGCAGTTCACCCCTTGGTTTGAAGCACCTCATCCTTTCTTTCAAAGCGACCACTATCACATTGCATTCTTACCTTGGATTTTGTCTAATCATATGTTGACATGAATTAACTCTGCCGCCTTTCTTGAGGATCAAAACCAGTTTGGGAATCTTCCCCTTTTCAAATGAAATGAAGATACAGTACTTAACTTTCCTTGATGTTTGTAGATATTGCCTTGTGTATTCCATTTAAAACCGTAATCTAGTTTGTAAAAGAGATGGTGACGCATGTAAATAAAGCATCAATGACACTCTTGTCTTACGCTTTCAAGTTTCTTTTAGGAACGAAATAGCCAGGTTCTGTGGGATTATTTCACAGCCTGGGAGAAGCACAGGGCTGAGAGATGATCATGAAATCTCTAAACAAAATAAACCTACTAAACTTTTTCTCCAGCCCACTTTTGACCTCCACAGACAATCAGATAATTTCATAGAAGCAGATTTATGGAGTTGTTCGTGTTGGCTAATAGCCACTTGTGGTATTTTCTGAGTCATGTGGTCCCAGAGGAGCTTTTAAGTACAGGGTTGAAGAATTAGATGCTGCCATCCCTGAGTGCCATGGGTTTTAACCTGCGACTGGTTTGACCAGAGTTAGGTCCTTCTCATGTGACCACAGCAGATGAACATGGCTCATCAAGAGAGCCATCCTGCACATCGAAAGTCAAACAGTTTCAGGTTTCTGTCGGCAACCACATAAATATTTCCCCTGGCTGTACATTTAGGATCTCCTCAGTTATATTAGTATGAACTCCACCCTACTGTAAAGCTATTCTTAGAAGCTTAGATTGTGTTTCTTTAACAGATACATTATAAAAATTACTGAGCTTACAGAACCTCCACACCCAATCTGGTTTAGAGGCTCCAAGCAGCATGATGGACTTTCTTTAGACCAAGGAGGTGGCAAAGTTATGAAAGTTGGCCCTTTGAGATAAATTCCATATTGACAGTCTTGTTTTCTTCAGTTTTTTCTTAGCATTGTTTTAATTATTGCAAAGGTAAAACCATGATCTTTGAATACCAGTACTATCTGGAAAGAGTACTTCATTCGCAGCTGCATTTCAAAGAGTAACAAGCTCTCAAAAAGCAGTAATCTATTAAAAGAAGGTGAAAAGCTAATCCCAGTTGTCACCAGATTCTCAGTCGAGAACAACCCCTCTGCTCCAAAAAAACAGATAAAGATGCAACCATACACTAATGATGAACAACTACTGGGTCAGTCACAAGGTTGGTGGTACCCAGACTGTCCCAGCACCAGGATGACCATGACCTGGAGCCTGCCCTCTGTGGGGTTATGTTCACACTAAATCTAGCCCACCTGCTTCACCTTGAAGCAGGTTACTTAACCTTGCTGATAATTCCAGCATGTGCATCAACTTTGAAAGAAGAAAACATGAACAAACACTTGAAGCATTTAATTTTTCAGAGGATCTAACAGGGCAGAATGTTCTCTGACATGTCAGCCAAGTCACCCCTACCGTGGGTGTTGTTCAAGGGCCACAGTTAGGAGAAGGCAGGGGTCTCCCTGACACAGCCATTCGCTCCCATGAGACCAAAAAGTAGGGAGTTGGCTATGATGGGTTGGGAGCATTCTGAGGTGACAGCTCAGCTTGTTGGCAGGAGTGGGTGAGGAGGATACTGAGGTGTGGGTGGAAGGGGGCACTCAGGCCATGCCCACCAGAGGGCAGGAAGCCTGACCAGCTAACAGGACCATGTAAGTGAAGCTGGAGGGAGGAGGGTCCCTCCCCTACTGGTTTTCCTCATTCAAAAGTTGAAGGAGAAAGACCAGCAGCAATGGTTAAGAGCTGAAGGAAATTAGTTCACATGTGTGTGGTTCTGCCTAATGATAATGGCTCAGAGCAGTTAGATTTTACCTCCCCTCTCTGAGAACTTGGTAGAAACACACTACAAACATCCTCACTGTGAGTGTAAAGAGAAATCACAGAGCCTTTCTTGGGTTAGCGCTGGGTTTCCTCTGTGAGCTTCCCGCACCTCCCGTGTGCCAGGCTGTTTGTCGTGAGGAGATGAATAAAAGGACCAAGCTGAGGCATTCAGGCCCACCTGTGCTCCTAGATGACACGATCCATGTGTGCTGCTGAGGAGAGAGAGCAGGAGCAGAGATATACGGCTGGGACAGAGAGAAAGCGGACTCGGCTGAAAGGCCAAAATGGGTCAGGCTTTCGAGCTGAAGGGCTAACTCCAAGACAGAAGACTGGGAAAATTAGGGCAGCTTTTGGAAACAATGAGTAGGGGAATTGTTTGGGGCTTGGAGATCTCAAAGAAGATAGGTGGGAAGTCAGACAAGAAAAGCAGGCTGCTAGAAAATTCCAGACCAAGGAGCTTTGGACTGTTTGATAAGGTGTGGGAAACCAGCAAGGCTGTGACCTGGTTAGTGCTGAGTTGGCCTTTAAAAGGAAGAAGCCTGTGGTGTGCTAAGACATGGGCCCTCAGAAAGATGGTGAGGAAGTGAGAGGCCTTGGTAAGGCTAGAGCTCTGCACATCAGGGCACCCAGAAAACAATGTTTAAATGGCCCCCTGGAAAGGCCCAGAAAGCTGCTTCAGGCCTCAAGTGACTGATTCTGGGCAGCTCCAGCCACAGGTCCTCGGAACAGCCCTAAGGGCCGAGCAGTCAGCAGCTCACATGCCGTGACTTTGCAACCAAGGCGAGAGGCTGTGAGGCTGAGGTCAGGGGAGGCCTGGTAATGCATTATTAGTCCCGGAGAAGGAGACAGGAGAGTTTGGCTCTCGGGTCTTCACCTTCTGTCCTACTTTAGCTTAGCGAGGTGGGAGTGTATTACTTTTATAGTGTTAAATATAGCTTGGAAACAGTGGAGGTGGACTGGCTTTGACTCCTAAGACTGCAGGGAATATAGAGCAAGGTGGGAGAAGGACATTGGAAAATAGATGTAGAGATAATAAGGTGACCAGTACTGTTTTAAAGGAATCTGACTGACAAATGAGTAGAATCATTGCAACTCTGTATCTTCTCAACTTTAAGTTTCCTTAACATCTCCCTTGGATGTCATGGTAACACCATACAAGGTGTACCTAATCCAGACACAGGAGTATTATGCATCCATTAACATGATGATTATGAAGACTATTCATGTATGTAAGAAATGCTTATAGCAGATACTATGAAATGTAATTATTCATGGCTCTGAAGATCTTACATATGGATACTAAAAAATTAAAGGCAGAGTACAAATACTGTATGAGGGCCAGGGAGATGGCTCAGTAGAATAAGCACTTGCCTGGCAAGCGCAAGAGCCTGAGTTCAATCCCCAGTTCCGAAAAAAAAAAAAAGTGAGTATAAAAGTATAGCTTGGGAGAAATATTAAAAATCAAATATAACAATAGAAACAATGCTTGTGTTTTGTATACTATGAGACTTACCACAGGACTTAGGCCCTTGCTGATGCTGCTGAAGTCAGAGAACAGTGGAGCCATCTGCCGAGTGGGTCCCCTGGCAGGAGCAAGGACTTGAACCATGACCCTCTCCAGCAGGGAGAGACCTCTTCCCCCCAGAATAGCCAGTGTCCATCCTAGAACATGCCCCCAAAAGACAAATGTCCATTGTATGAGGGTATTTGGGGTATGGATTTTTTTGTTTGAATTATCTTTATTTTGTTGTACTGTAACTTTAAATTATACTTGCAAAATATAATTTCTTCCCACCCTTGAGCCCTAGTACATAGTTACTCCCACCCCAAAGGATCTTGTGTATTTCCTTTTTGTTATTATACAAGAAGTACATTGTAACACACAACTGGCGCATGTGCATGCGCGGTGTGTGTGTGTGTGTGTGTGTGTGTGTGTGTGTTTCTGGGGACCAAACCAGGGTCTTGTGCATGCAAAGAATAAGCTCTACCACTGAGACATACCCCCAACCCTTTTTTGTCTTGAGACAGGGTCCGCTATAAAGTTCAAGCTGTGTTTGAACTCACTTTTTCACCCAGGCTAGTCTCAAACTCACAGTGATCCTCCTGCCTCAACCTCCTAGGTGCTGAGATTATAGACTTGTGCCACCATGCCCAGCACGTTCTTGATTTTTGAATGAATTTCTCACACATGGAGAAGTTACAGTACTACACAAAAAGCTGCCTCATTCTTTTATATGGTAGAATTTGATTATATGAATGTATCATGATGGATTAAACCAGGAGTCCCTGACTAATAACACTGGACATGGGGCTGCCCCCAAGCATGTAGTGTTACCACAGCACTGCAACAGATAACATTATTTCATCCACATGCAAGGACTAATGCCCAAGCATGGAGTTGCTGGGTCAAAGGATATAAATATGCATAATTTTGGCAGGGGTGGACCAAACTGCCCTCCAGTGATACAAACAATAGAAATAATGTCTGAGAATCCCTGTTTCCTCACATCCTCATATTTTTAATACTTTAAAAAATATTTTTAAAGTGAGTTGCAACTCTGTGTTTCCTTCTCTCCTTCCAAACTGTTAGTTCATACCCAAGGCCAGCAAGGTGAGGGGCTGGACAGAGAGGCCAGTGTAAGTGCAGAGGCGGGAGGAGCCCTAGGAGATGGAGTCAGCAAGACTAGAGGATGGCTGGGAACCAGAGTAGCTCACAGCCTTGAACGTAATTTCCTTAAGCAATTTCTGCACCCTGAAGAATTACACTGCCAACCTGTCCAACCAGTCTGGGCTGCAGGCTCCTCCCCTCACACCACTAGATTGGACCGCCCTTTCTTGGGGTCAGCAACCTGACCCCACAGCTGGGCTCACTCGCCTCTCAGAATTCCAAAGGGGAGCTGTCATCCTAAAGGTAACAAGTCTTGGCTCTTGGGTTCCAAACTATGTACCACAACCTGTTCATAGTGGGATCGCATTACCAGCTGGAGGATGGATTTGCCCCTTCAAAGAAGAAGCTGTACACCCTCCTACCACCCACTCTGCAGGTTGGCCTCAAGGGGAAGAGGTTTGGTTCCTGCATACACAAGCTGTTAGGTGTCTTGCTACAGAGGGAACTGGATTGGAAATAAGCCCTTAAATATCTCTGTGGGGGTCAGTGGGGCAGGAGGGCAGCTGTGTGGAGATGGAGCTGCCTCAATTTAAATCCAGCCTGGTGGGCCACCAGCCATCATTGGTGTTGACCAACGGCTCTGAGTCTCTGTCCTGTGGTTGATGCAATGGAATCAAAGCTGCCTGTCCTGCAGGGTGGTGCAGATGGCATGAGGGCCTGCCTGCAAGTCTCTGCGCATACTTCAAGCAAGTCTAGAGCAAGCCCTTCAGCCAGGTCTTTATCTCTGTAGATACATCTCAGCCCACACTACATTGGGTAGTATGTTTTTATCATATAAAAACATACAGCAAAATTAATCTGGCATGAATGAACCCATCAGTATAATTAGATTGCACAGTGACCAAGAAAGAAAAGTAACCATGGGACAGTTCTCTGCTCTTGTGTTCTCTGATGTTATTCAGAGGCTGTTGGCGGATGCCATGTTCCCTGTCAGCTTCCTCCAAATTGTGTCCTGTAGAGTCAAGGTCATGATCTCAAGGACCTACATGTCCTGGAAGAAGGATCAGAAGACTTGATTCTGGTCCTGCCTAGTTACCCAGAGCTATGCATCCATGGATGAATCACCTGCATGTCCCTGGGAGTCAGTTCCTCCATCTGCAATTTCCCCTTCATGAACATGCAGTGCTTCATCAAGTGATCATGCTGAGCCCAGGCACAGAGCTTACGCTTTACGCTGAGTGCCAGGCACAGGTCCTAACACCTGGTGTTACCTTGACTCAGGAAGCTGGCAAGTGCTAATCCATTCATTCTCCTGAAGGGAAACTAAGGCAAAGTCCAGCAGGGGTGCAAAGGTTCGCTGGGCCAGAAAGGCCACATGTCCATCTACCCTTTCTGGCCCAGGCCTCCAAAGCCATGTGCTTCATGTGGTAGGATCCTGGAGGTAGAAGTGGGGTAGAGAGTCCATCCTGAAGAGATGGAGAAAGAATAAGAAAGGGAAAAGATGAAAGGGAACATTTGGAAATAGCAGGGGAGAGAGAGAGAGATGGACTTGGAGATGAGATGGGGTTGGAGCAGGGAGGACAAGTGCTCAGTGAGAATGGAAAGAAGGTGGCTTTTGAAGGCATAGGTTTCTGTTTCATTGTCTTCTTAATTTAGGGCTGGGGAGATGGTTCAGTAGAATAACTGCTTGGCTGGCAAGGGAAAGGGCCTGAGTTCAATCCCCTGTTCCACCAAAAAAAAAAAAAAAAAAGTAATTAAGAGCCAGGCATGGTAGCACATGCCTGTAATCCCACCACTCAGGAGGTTGAGGCAGGAGGATCACAAGTTCGATACTAGCCTGGGCTACAAAGTGAGCTTAGGGCTAGCTGAACTGCATAGGGAGAACTTGCCTCAAAAAAGACCCACCCCCCAAAAAAAAGTAATTTAGAAAAAAACTGTAATAAGACAATCTTGGGGAGCTTGGTCGGGCCCATCCCAGGGTAACTGATAATCCTTATGATACTGCTTCTAGTTGGGGGGCTTGTCTCAGAAGACCATGAATACGCCCAGAAATGATTTGCCAGGGAACTTAAAGAAGGGTAAGAGAAAAGCCTCCCTGCCAATATACTTCAGTTTCCCAGGTAAACTGAAATATACTTAGCTGCCCAGGTAATAATTCCTATTCCAGTTCCAACTGCTTCTGTCTCTTAGAAAGTGCTGGTCACTATGATGCCAAATTGGTCACTGATGCATGCTGTACAAACCAATCCCCAACTAAATCATTCTATCTCTGTACTTCCTGCTTGCTTATCCTGTGGGAGCCCTAGACCACCAGAGTTCAGGGTCTGATATTTTGGGGATGATTCTGATCAACGCCCATTGATGTAAATAAATCTGCTTCCAAATGCTGGGTGTCATTTCAGTATTTCTACTTGCCTATGCAGTGTAAACTGTTTGTTGTTGCAGAGCTGAGGCTCTGCCCCAGGCCTCCTTCCCTGGCCTGGCTGAGCCTGAGATTGGTTGTGCCTTTGGGGGCAATAACACCATCTTACGTCCTGGCTGATACAGCCACTACGTCAGCCTGATTTGGTAGGGAGGCTCTTCTTGATAGAAGCTCCTTGTTAATCATAGGACTCAAAGCAAATGAAGTTATGTAGTAGTGAGGATTTTGTGCAGTAATAAATACACAGTGGGAAAGCAACCTGTTGTGCTACGAAGCAGGCAGACCTCAGAGTTAGAGACAGGGTGTGGGGGAGTTAGCTTCACCTGTGGTCTCCTTGCCTGTTCTGTGAGGAATAAGTCAGATACTTTTGTTGAGGATTCTCAAGTATATTAGAGTCAACGCATGCAGACCACACGTCTATTCACCATGGGATTCAGCACATATTTACTGAAAACCTACCATGTGCCAGTGCTACGCTAGAGTTAGTGGTTAGTTTAAGCTTTAGAAAAATAAAAGACAGGCAGCAGCTAGACAGCTGGCTCTGCCTGTGTAATTTTAGGTCAATTGCCTAAACCCCTGATCTTCCATTTTCTTCTCCCTAAAATAGACATTATAATAGTAACTCACCTTCCTATGCTATTGAGAGGATTAAATGAGATGCTGTGTGGACAGCACATAGAACAGCCCCTGATGAAAATCCATAGTAAGTGCTTTATGAACTTAGCTGTACTTATTAGCTCAGTGGAATTCCTCAGTGGCAGATCACAGATGTTGTAGTTAGGTTTCCAATACGTAGTCATTACACATTATCCAGTGACAAAGCAGATTTTTGTATGTGGCCTTTGGATCATGTGTACCAGGGAGGCATGAGGGAGCCCACTGGAGATTAAGCTCCCTTAGGCCTGTGGTGGCAACCCTCGAGTATCCATGCCACAGAGGGCTGTTTGTCTCATTGAACACTCTCAAAGGTTCGCCATTACCGCACTGCAGAAACACTGACAGAGTCCGAAATCCAACATTTGGGAATATTGTCCCTGTGATTCTGAAGGAAAGTTTAGATATTCCTGAGAGCAAAGGCAACAATGCTCACCCACTTAGGAATGTCCCTTACGTTGGCAGAGTGATACTCCATGAACACGTCCGTGACCGGAACCCTGAGATTGTGCTAGGTTATATAGAAAGGAAAACTAAGGATTAATCAGCAGCATTCTAGTAAAGATGATCCTGGTAGGCCCAATGCCACCATAAGAGTTTTAAGGGGGGTGAAGGGAAGCAGAAAACCCAGAATTGGAACCCAAGGTATGGTAGTGTGAAAAAGACCCCACTAATTATCAAAGGCTTTAAAGGTGGAGGAGGAGCCAGAAATAAAGGGAAAGGGTAAATGCTGGAAGAGGCAAGAAAATGGATTTGGTCCCAGAGGGAATTAGCCCTGCCAACTCCTTAATTTTAGACCAGGGTGACTTAGTCTGGACTTTTGACCTTTGGAATCAGAAGATAATAAATTGGTGTTAGTTTAAGATGGCAAGTTTTTGGTGACTTTTACAGGCAGTAACAGGAAATGAATGTGCTGTACACCAGGTTGGATTCAAGCCAGCAGATTTGGGAGAAGTGTTCCGAGGTCCAGAGTTGGGCTTGGAGAGCAGTGTGGCTGATGGCCATCCTCACAGTTGGACTGACTTCCCTCTGCCATTTGTCCCCATTCACTCACACTGCTGCTCAGGTAGCTGTTGAAAAAGACTCTTGTGCTTCAGGAGGCCGAGTGTCTATAACTGCAAACAGACTGGAAGCCCAAAGGATCTTGGTCATGTTTTTCAACTGAGAGAGCCTGAAGCACGTGAAATGCCCCCCCCCCCATTGGCTCTTCCCAGAACCCTGAGGGAAGAACTATGCCAGAAGTCTTCTGAGCAGAGTAGTAAACTCTGGGCCCACTCCCACACTCTCTTGACTGGCAACAGGCGAAGTAGCTCCCCACTGTGCTCCCCAGGGCAGCCATGGCCAGGGCAAGGGTATTCACATGGAATGTGGGTTTGGGTATGTAGGGTTTGGGCTGGCTTCTTTCACTTGGCATAAAGCCTTTGAGATGCAACCATGATAAATTTCTAGTCTCACAAAATCATAAAACTAGCTTGAGTCTCCCAGGCATGCAGTGCTGGGAGCAGAACCCAAGGCAAGTGCTCCGGCCCTGAGTTACACCTCCCAGTCTTACGCCCTGTGTCCCTGTGGTGAGTCATCTGGTGTCCTTGTCTCTCGTGGCCCTCTGTAGCTTTCAATGCTTTTGCCCATCTGGATCTGGTCTTTTAAGAAACTCAAGAGAGAAAAAAGATAGATATTACTCACCCCACTTTGAAAGTAAGGTGGCCAAATTTCAAGGAAGCGCACTTCTTGTAAGTCAAGCAGCCTCCCTGCTTGGGGAGAAACATGGTTCTTCCCATTCTCAAACTTTCTGGTTTTAAAAGTTTAAAACTTCTGGGTTGGGGAGATAGCTCCGTGGTCTAAGTGCCTTTCTAGCAAGTGCAAAAACCCGACTTCAACCCCTGGTACCTCATGCCCTAATGGCCCCAGAACCCCTGGCACACTTTGCCAGCCACTGAAGCTCAGCATGGTGGTGCACACCTATTGCCTCAGCATTGGGGAGCCTGAGACAGGAGGATCAATTCAAGTCTGAGCTGTGTAGCGAGACCCTGTGCCAGGTAAATAAAAGATCAAGAAATTATTGTAAAAAAAAAACCAACAACAACAAAAAAACGCTTTCTATCAATGAACAATACAAGGTTGTAATCTCTTTGCTTTTCAACATTTGAGGATCTAATTTTGCCCGAAGTGATAGGTGGGTGAGAAGACAGCATAGCCTCCATGTTCTTATTTACAAGGTGGGTAAAATGGTCCCATTTCCTACTGTAGCAAAAATGAGAGGTGACAGAAGAGCTAATAATGCCAGTGGGAAAATCAGAGCAGGCACTCCACAAATGGCAGCGATGATTATTAATTTGGTGTACTAAAAGATCTGTAGGTCATGCACACCATTAACCGCGGTGGGCGCCTGCTGCCTCTCAGCACTACAGATGTCTGAGGCCCGCTCTCCTTCCCCCACCCCTGCAGTAGCTGAAGAAACCAAGGGGTTAACTAGGAGGCCTAGAAGCTGGCACAGCTGGGGATCATTAGCTCCTAATGAGGGGCTGGCCAGGGCCTGGAGGAGGAGGCCTCACAGCTGTGGGGAGGGGCACTGCCGTCTGCCTCCACAGAGGGTGTCTGAAGAGGAAACTTGGGCCACAAACTTTGTTTTCTGAACTGGGTTTTGCGCTTCAGAGGGGAGTTCTTAGTATATCTGAATTTGCTTTGGGAGCCCTGGAACTGGAGCTTCCCGCGGTTGATGACTTGCCACCTCTTAGGGGGAGCAATGTTGCTGTTGATGTTGGGCCAAGGTGGTTAGAAAACAGGACTTCCAAATGGGGACTGTGTGGTTTGGCCACACGGAGATACAGCTCCACAAGTAGAGCTGGGGCTGGGACAGTGACCCACAGCGCCGGGCTTGGGGCACAGTACTTCTCCTCAGCCATCACCGCCCCCACCCCCTGGTAAATTGGGCCTGATTTTTGTGGCCCCACCTTAGCCTGTGTTCTGGCCTCAGATTCTGCTGAGAGAATGGGGCTGTGCTTGGGCAAGCTGAGCCTTGAGGAAGCTGAAGGTCTGCTTATCCCCCTTGGCTGTGTATTCCCTCCTGTCTGCCACACAGGTCACACTGACCTGTAATGACTTATAGGTAGCTGTGAGGTGAGCTCATATATGTTCATGGTGTGACTGATGGAATATGAAGCAAGGTAGAAACCTGAAGATATCTCCAAGAAAGAGCTGGAGGCTCTGAGACAGGGATCTGCCCATCCTCAACCTTGCTGTGATGGAGAAGTAGGTGAGAGCCCTTTTGAGTTTATTCTTTTTTAATTTATTCCAACTATTCTCCAATAATGCTGAGTAGAGGCTTATAGGTAGATGAATTTGTCTTCACAGGTACTGTGGACATGAGGGGTCTCACCCCAGTTCTGTTGTCCCTTCTCAGTAGACTCATTTGTGCAGACAGAGTAAGCTTGTTCACTGACCTCATTAGCTTATTCTTGATCATAGCTTTGCACCTTCCCTTTGTGACTAGCCCTGACCAATAGGTAGATGCGAAGAAGCCAAGCACTTGAGCCAGCTGCCTACCCTGCACTGGATACTGGGGAAGGGAAGGTGATGACACAGAGCCAGGTCCATGGGACTTATGCTTCATGCTCCAAGCAGTGAACAGTCAGGACAGCATGGTGTGAGAAGAGCTAGGACAGCACAGTGACCCATGAGTCACCAAATAGCTCAGCTGGGAGTCTTCTCCATCCGTCACACACAGCTTCCCTCTCCTTGCACCTTGATCTGTGCTGTCAGTCATTTCCTTGTCTACTTCTCAGCAGCCTGCCTTCTCTCCATCCAGGTGGAGAGGTGGGCAGGAAGAGGCTCGGGACCTCATCTAGCCTTCCAGCCTGGTGGACGCTCAGTAAATGCATAGAAGCATCTATTGTTGATTTTCTTCCTCATGCTCAATGTCTCAGAGGATTATTGATGCATGAAACTGTGATGTGGATTCGGTTATCTTCCTGGAGAGCTATGTTGGCTTCACCCAGATCATACCATTCTTAGCCACACAGGGCCTAGAGCTACATTTAACAGACCTAGACATCCTGGCTATTAACTCATTTTAGGACCAGAGACAGACATGGAAAGTAGAGACAGAGGGAATGCAGTGTCCCATCTCCCCACCCACCTTGCCTCTTCCTCTCCTCAGTGAAGCCTGCTTCTCCCAACAGGTTCTCCACTGGTTGGCCACTGGACACAGCCACCTTGTAAGTCCCTTCCTCTCTTCCATACTGAGGAGGCACAGGGATTCTCACAGAATGGGCCAGAGAGAGGAACCCTGTGCCCTTGCTATTTTCAGAGTGAAAATTGAAACCCGTGGTTTGTTTCCTTGGCGCTTAATTAGACTGCAGTGCCTCACAGGGCTGCCTCCTTCCCACCCACAAGGAAAGGCCTGACCACTGGTTTGGAAGCTGATGCTATATTCCAGGCAGGAGGGCTGGGGCCTGGAGTATTTTTACATCTGGGAGGCTGTGGAGAACAAAACTGCCTGGCCCAGGGCCAGTTAGACAAAGTCGGTTGGTAGGGGGAGGGAGCAGGAAAGCGGTTATATAATCCTTGCTTCTTTGAAAGGCATCATAAATCTGCTAGACAGGAAATAGGGGTTGAGCTGGGAGGAAGAGGAACAGAGGAGACTGTACAGGGAGGCTGGAGTGGAGGCTGGAGTCTAATCCCCTCCAAGCCTGGCTGAAGTGAGGCCCTACTGTCATGGTGGGGTGAGAGCCTCACAGGGGACTGAGGAAAGTGCACCATGCAGGCATCCAAAGCCCTGCAGGTCAGGCTGGTATAGGCTGACTGAACCTATGCTTCAGTTCTGGCTGTCTGTAAGTCCTCTAGCTAAAACAACTGCCATAGATATGGGTGTTAGGACTGGAAGGGACTTTAGAGACCCCTTAAGGAGGGTTGTAAGGATAACAAAAGGAAATTAAATTACCTAAACCCACACAGCAAATGAGAGCAGGAAGTTGGGGGTATGCTCTTTTGGCTCATCAGACAGCCATGTGCTAAATCTGCCCTTCCCACCCCTGTCTCTTGGCTTTCCTGGGTACACAGCCTTTCCATTGCAGAGCAAAGGTAAGCCATAAAATGCAAATGAACCCAGGTAAAATAATTCATTTCACTTTAATATTAAATAACCAATTTTTATTACTTTCCTGAGATTTTGATAAGAGACCCCTGAGCTCTACAGAGAAACACCTCTGATCGCAAGTCAGGAGCCATTTACTTCCTAAGCAACCTGTGCCAGTCCAGCTTCAGGGCTCCTGAGAGCCTTGACCTGTGAGGTCCTTGAAAAAAGAGCCAGCTCCTTCCAGGGAGGAGGGAGAAGAGGGCCTGGCTAATGACCTGCTATATTCACACACTTGGCAGCATTTCTCCGAAAAGCTTTAGATACCAACCTTAAGAAAACGGTTACTGTTGGATTAAACTTATACCCACTCGTGTGTCCCTGAAGCCCGGGAACCTCTCGTGGTTCCTGCCCCTTACTTTCCCTCCCACTGTGGGAAACAAATGATGAAAACCATGTAAGTTCTTCCTACACACTCCAGGGCTCGGGGTAAGTTAAATAACAGTGATGGCCAACATTTATTCTGCTCCGATTCTTTTCCAAGCATCTCACTAACATTATCTCATGTCCTCTTGTTAACTATCATCATCATTCTTATTTCACAGTGAGGAGACTGAAGCTAAGGAAAATTGAATTATTATTCCCAAGGTCGTACAGATATTAAGGCCAAGATTTGAACCAAGGTAGACTTAGCCTAGAGTCTATGCTTCAGCTTTCACTGGTAGAAAATGAAATCCTTTGGAGTACATAGGGAGTTAAATAGTTTTTTTAAAAAACAAAGACAAAGCATATATTGTTCATTATGTTGGTTAGAGGAGTCTATAGAATGAAGAATGTCTGAGAGCTGAAGTTAGAGTGACACTGCCACGTTCTATGACCCTTGCCTGCTGTTTGGCATACATTTCTACTTCTCTGGGAAAATAGCCCAAACTGCCTGTTCACTTTTCTTTGGCAGGATCATGGGTCACTAATAGCATTCCACCCTCATTCCATGCCCATACCTGTCCTTCAACTCATTTCTATGACCCAACCCTATAATCATTTGATATCTGTTAAGTGCAAATAAAGCTGATTCTTGATACCCAGGGACAGTTGACACAAGCTGCCTCCCCAACACTCCTCCTCCTATTACTTCTCTACTTGTTTTAGAAAATCATCATGTCTACTAGGAAGTACATAGTGAGAGGAAAGGATTCTCACTGTTAATCTTCTGGTCTCCAGTAATTCTTATTAGTAGTTCCAACTGGGGGGAAAAAGACTAGTGGAAAAGCATTTGAAACTTAGAGATTACCTTTTTGCATTTATATGATTTTCTACCCTGAGAGTCAAGATTATACCTAAATGTTTTTTTCTTAGGCCTTGACTTTGTTGAATTATATCTAAACTTTCACCTCTGACCTATCATTGCTCAAAATCTATAACTATGAATATGAACAGTACTATATTGTTTTCTGTTCTATGAATACATGCATATAAACTAGAGACATTGCTTAGCCCCAAGAAAACACTCAATAATTAAATATTATTAACATTTTAAGGTATTACCTGAAAAATACTATCTAAGACAATTATCTTTTTGTTCATTATAGTGGCTGAGCCTGAGTTTTTAAAAAGCAAAGCAAAATTTACTAAATAGAGTCAGGGATGACAGAGCATGGCTATAATCCCAGCAGTGACAGAGGCCAAGACAAGAGGATCCCAAGTTTGAGTCCATGTTGGGCAACTTAATGATTCAGCAAGACCTGTCTCAACATTAAAAATGGAAAAAAGGATCAGGATGTAGTTCAGTGTGAAATCTCTGGGTTCATTCACCAGTGCCACAAAAATTTAAATAAATAAATAAAATAGTTATTATTAGGCAGGAACTAAAAATTTAAGGTAGCATAGCATAAGTTAACTCATTAAGAGGAGACCTCTTTTCAACATGATGGAGAAGATTGAACCAGACCAATCTTATTTATAAGAACAGCTAGAAAAATCTAGATTTCTTAAGAAGCAGGAAACTATTGCAGTAGAGTTTTTAAGATAGTGTCTAAGATTTAATTTAATTAATTAATTTATTTATTTTTCGTAGCGCTGGGGATTGAACTCAGGCCCCTATGCTTGCCAGGGAAGCACCCACCCCACTGACCCATCTTCCCACCCCAGTGTCTAAGATTTTAAAGAAAAGGAAAGAAAAACACAGAAAAGTGAGTGGTTTGATAACTGCACCTATCTTCCTCATGAAGTATTTGCTGATTACACAGAAGTATTGAGATGCTAAGTACTTGAGATGGACTCTTACAGAACTAGGGAGCAAAAATTATGACTTAGTCTTACCAATGGAGAAGTCCTAATAAACAGATTCTAGTATTTCAGCTGAAAACTTTAAATGGCTGTTTGTTAAAGCTAGTGAACTTGTTGGTATACTGGCAATTACAGAAATTAAAATTCAGATCTAAATTATTTCAATCTCAAATTAGATGAAGATAAGCCAACTATCTGCTATAAGCAAAAGTAAATCCACTCCGGAGGAAGATACCATGTAAACCTCAAATTAACACTATAATTTCTCACACAGTGTCTCTGGCATTGCATTTTAAAAGATTACCAGGCATGCTATAAGGTAGGACCAAATGACTCAAAACTAAGGGAAAAACAGTTATAATTTAAAGATGTAGTCATATGCTTAATGGTAGGGATATTTTCTGAGAAATGTCATTAGGTAATTTCATGCTTTGCTAGTATATCATAGGGAATATTTATGTAAACCTAGACAACATATAGCCTACTACATGCTTAAACTATATTGTATAAGCTTTTGCTTATAGTCTACAAATTGTGTAGCATGATACTATACTGAATGTAGGTAATTATAACATAATTGTTAAGTATCTATAGGTAGAAAATGTATAGTAAATACTAAGAGGTAGGAGATTTTCAGCTCCAATATAATGTCTGATAAATAATATGTGGAGACAAAGTCCCAATATTTGCCAATCTAGCAAAGCAAGCCAGTAGTAGCTTTTTGGAGGAGTAGTGAATAAACTCAACAAGCCTGCACCTTCTGGCTGAGACCAGATTCTTTTGGCTGCACAGGTGTTCAGCACACCTTCCACAGGCCTGAACCTAGCTTGGAGCTGCTAGATGGAGCCAGAAGCTTCTTTGAGTTCTAAGCCCAACCAGCCCCTTTCCAAGATGACTTCTGGCCAGTTTGCTCTCTGGTATGGGACGACTGAGCCCTCAGCACTTACCACTAACAAGTGTAGTTCTTCACATCCACTGATCCACTCCAATGCTATGTCTCTCTATGGAGGTCTCTGGGGTCACCAGCAGTCAGCATGTGTCCACAGGTTTGAATTTCTCTTCTTGTGCAGTGAGTCCCATCTCAAGGAGAAAGTGCCACCAGCTACCTCTTTCCTTCGCATTGAAGTTTCTTCTTTGACTCTCCCCATGGGCTTCAATTCACTCCTCAGATCCTTCCTGGGCCCAGGGGACACACCTCCCTCCCTCTTGTCTTCTCATGTTGCTATATTCCAGTGTCTGGGTAGCCACTTCCAGAGAAGCACTCTCTCTGCTGCTCACCACCACTCTGCCATCTCGGTTTCATCTTAGGTAGTCTTAGAAGAAAATAAGAGAAACAGTGTTATATAAAAAGATTGTAAATAAAATGGTTAAGTATTTAAAAATTGATACAAACATAGAGCTACAGATGTAAGAAGCAGTATAAGCCCCAAGCAAGTAAACATACACAAAAAATTATGAGATATATAAGACATTAAAAAACAAAACAAAAACTATAAAAGCAGTTAGTAAAAAATATTATGTTCAGAGATAAAATACTTTTCTGATTTTTCAACATAAACAATGAATATCAAAGAAAATGAAATATTTTTAAAATGATATTTTTAAAATAAAATGTAGTAGGTCTTTTGCATAAGGGAAAGGGACTAAGAGATGGAAGAGGAGAAAAGAAGAGGAGGAAAAGGGGGTGAAAAAAGAATTAAGATGTGTTATGTCCATGTCCCAGCTCCCCTAAGGAATGCAATTATTATTGTTGAAAATGCATGCCAATAAAAAATAATAAAATTATTAAAAAATAAATGAGAAAGGGCAAAAATATAATGCTAATTTAAAAATCCATTAATATAATACACTATATTATAGACTGAAATCTAAAAACCACATGATCATCTCAACTGATGCAGAAAAAGCTTTTGACAAAGTCCAACACTCATGTTCAAAGTCCTACAGAAAACTGAAATAGAAGGCCTCTACCTCAATTTGATAAAAGCCATCTATGACAACCAAATGGCTAATATAATTCTAAATGGGGAAAAACTGAAATCTTTTACTCTCAGATCTGGTACAAAACAAAGATGTACTCTGTCACCCCTCCTATTCAATATAATTTTGGAATCATTACCTACAGCGATTAGACAAGAGGGAGAAGTAAAAGGAACAAGAATAGATAAAGAAGAATTTAAATTATCATTATTTGCAGATGGCATGATACTTTACTTGGAAGACCCAAAAAACTCCACCAAGAAGCTGCTAGAATTGATACACAACTTCAGTAGCATAGCAGGATACAAAGTCAATACTCAAAAGTCAATACCATTCCTCTACACAGATAAAAGCACACTGAAAGGGAAACAATAGAAACAATACCCTTTATAATAGCATCACAGAAAATGAAATACCTTGGAATTTACTTAACCAAGGAAGTCAAAGATCTTTTCACAGAAAATTACAACACCCTAAGAAAAGAGATTATAGAGGATTTCAGAAAATGGGAAGATATTCCATGCTCCTGGATAGGAAGAGCCAACATCGTGAAGATGGCCATACTCTCAAAAGTGCTGTACAGATTTAATACAATCCCTATCAAACTGTCAACAACATACCTCCCAGACCTAGAGAAATTGTTCCTAAAATTTATTTGGAACCACAAATGACCTAGAATAGCAAAGGCAATGTTGGCCAATAAAGACAAGACAGGGGGCATCACAATTCCTGACTTGAAATTATACTACAAAGCCACTGTGACAAAATCAACATGGTACTGGCAACCAAATAGACCTGAGGATCAATGGAATAGATTAGAAGATGCAGAGGCATCTACAATCACACTCAGTCATCTGATCTTGGACAAAGAGGCCAAACCCACTTACTGGAAGAAAGATAGCCTCTTTAACAAATGGTGCTGGAAAAACTGGCTTTCTATATGCCAAAAACTAAAACTTGACCCAGCTCTATCACCATGCATTAAGCTGAAGTCAAAATAGATTAAAGATCTAAACATTAAAACAGAAACACTCAATCTCCTGGAAGAGAAAGCAGGAGGAACTCTTGAAGACATAGGGGTAGGCGAAGAGTTCATGAACAAACATATATTCACACGGGAAGCACTTGAAAGAATTAACAACTGGAACCAACTGAATTTGGTCCCAGTCAAAAGAAATTGTCAACGAAGTGAAAAGACAACCCACAAATTTTGAAAAAATTCTTAACTCATAAGCACTCAGACAAAGGTCTGCTCTCTAGAATTTATAAAGAACTAGGATACATTAGGGCCCTCAAAATTTAAAGACCCGATCCAGAAATGAGCACTTCTCAGAGGACGAAATTAAGAAGCAAATAAATATATGAAAAAATGCTCCACATCACTAGCCATCCGTGAAATGCAAGTTGAAACAACACTGAGATACCATCTCACTCCAGAAAGAATGGCTATCGTAAAGAAATCAACCAACAACAAATGTTGGAGAGGATGTGGGGAAAAGGGAACACTTCTCCACTGCTGGTGGGAATGTAGACTGATGCAAACATTGTGGAGATCAGTGTGGAGACTCCTCAGAAAACTAGGACTGGAAATCCCATTCAAGCTGGCTATCCCCCTACTGGGAATTTTCCCAGAGGAACTGAAAACATCATATCATAGTGATATATGTGCACCTATGTTTATAGCAGCATAATTTGTGATAGCAAAATCTTGGAAACAACCAAGATGTCTGTCACATGAAGAATGGTTGAAAAAGATGTGGTATTTTTATACAATGCAGTATTACTCAGCTATAAAGAATGATAAACTTGAAGCATTTATATTTAAGTGGATGCCACTTGAACATATACTCATAAGTGAAATAAACCAGACACACGTGCAAATATCATATAGTCTCCCTAGTATAAGAAGTCAAAAGAAGAAATACAAATAGGTATAACAACAACTAAAAAGAAGTTAGTCAGATAGTTAGGGTAAATTGAACTGTATATGTTGCAGGGTAATAATCAGTTTATCTTCTGAATGGTTAACAACCTAAGTTTGCAGATCAAAAATTGGAGAAATGGAAGGGTTGCAAGGTCAGCCAACACTCTAGCCCTAGCCTTTCAAGGTCAGTGAAGACTCAGGACATAGGAGAACCTGTACCGTAACATCATGGAACTCAGTTGTGCCCCAGATTTTCCAACCAACGAGATTATGGAGACACAGAGGAATGTGATCAATGATGTATAGTGTGACTAAGGAGAGTCACATGGAGAGAAAACTTTATCTCATGCTTTCACAGAGAACAAACTGGTCAAGCAATGACCATGACTCATCCACATGGCTGACACTGACAAAGGATCTACAAAGTGAGGTACAGAGTTATAGGATAAACCCTGAGGGGACTTGACTGACCTCATCAGATACAAGAGTTACATTTTTTGTTATATAGGTCTTTCTTTATCTTGGTCTTAACCACTCAGCAGAGAAGTGTAAGAATGAAGTATATAAAATAAGTCCATAATAATAAACTGAACTGTAAATGGCTCTAGTCAACAATTTCTTTGGATAACCCACTGCTATTATGGACTGCTGGCCTGTGTTGGATTGTTTTGCTGAATTCAAGCACCTATGATGGTTGAGTGACAATAGAGTGCCCATTTTTAATAGGACTAAACAAAAAAGGGGAGATACAAAGGAACGACCATTCTGTGTTTATATTAACAGTACAGTTGGGATGAATGTACAGTACTTTTGCATGGTTTTATGAGAAGAAAGATTTGCACTAGTGGTGTTTGGACAGGATTTCCTGTCTGCTTCTTGTGCTGTGGATAACCACTAGGAGGATGACAATGTCGAGAGTGTTGATTATTGAAACTCTACTATGGTTCAGCTTTAAAAAAAAAAAGAGGGTGGGTGTACAGCTACATTCTCTTGATTCATTGATTAAAGGCATCTGTTCTAATGGTGTTTGTAAGGGGAATGTCATGTATGCATCTTGTACATCAAAGAACCACTGTGAAGGCAATATGCAATGTATTGATTATTGGATCTGTCCTGCTGATTTGATTTGAAGCTGTCTCATTGCTATTGGTTCTTCAATAAAATAAAAAAATAAAAATCTATACACACAGAAAATATTCAAAAATGAAATCAAAATAAAAACATGTTCAATTAGATCAAAATTGAAGCAATTTATAACAGAGGACATACAGTAAAGGAAAACTTAACAGCATTTTTCTTGTAGAAGGGAAGAATTCCAGACAGAAGAAAGGAAATGAAAACTGTTGTAAAGTTAAATGTATGGGGAAATCTAAAGTAATACTGACTGTATAAAATAACATCTTAATTAGTGCTAATATATGTAGAATTTAAATATATATAATACATGAAAGAAGGAAAATGGAGTTAAAATGTTCCAATATCCTTAACATTGTCCTGGAATTTTAAAAAGTACTAATTTTTATTGGATTTTAATAAGTCAAAGTTGCATGTTGTAATTTTTGTGTCTACAAACATATACTTCACTCTACAAAGAGGGGTCTTGCCTCATGTTACCAGATTGTCTTGCTAGGCATGGTGGTGCATGCCTATAATCCCAGCATTTGTGAGGCTGGGACAGAAGGATCACCATGAGTTCAAGGCCAGCCTAAACTACATAGCAAACTCTGTGTCAAAGAAACAAAACAAACAACAAAAAAAGGTGACCTTAATACGGGTACCTCCTTTTGGAAAATATATTTCTTCTAATAACCTAATTTTCAAGCAACTTAAAAAATTAATAAAATATTTTACAGCAAGAAGAATAAATACATAGCTTTTAGTATCCTAATGATAACAAATTATATATATATATATATATATATATATATATATATATATGATATATTTGTGTCTATAGATCTATAACTGGTTATGAGGAAGTTGGGATGTTTGATGTGTGGCTCCAACCATTGAAATTGTCCTCCCTGGAGAAAACCATGTATCCAATGGGCACTCACATGTGGACTTTGGGTCTGATTCTATAGAATATAGCTATTCTTAGGTTATTAAGAGAAAGCCACCCGACAGTCTGGTTTAGAGGCATAGGCTTTTCTGCTATCAGGACAAAGACTTACAGCATACAAGAACTGGCTATTAAAAGCACCAGACTTAGTAACATTGTTACAGATCACACATGTTTCACATGGGAGCAATCAAGGTCATAAAACTGTAATGATTTTGGAGCTGGTGACCTGTCTAACACTGGCTATAGCTCTGAATCTGCCCCTAATCTGCTGGGAGGAGCTGGGCACTGTCCCTAGATGGGAATATGAAGGTCACCTCTACTGCATTATTTTGGGACTGAAATCTGAAGTGACAGGAAGCACTTGGCAGTGTAAGATATCACCATCCATTTTATTCTTACAGTGAAATGCAGTGAAATACATAGTGCTCTGCTTACCATGTTTGATTGTCAGGAAGTTCTATCTAGTACATTAAAGTGTCCTGGGGCCAAAAAGTTGGGGAATTTCTGAGTGTCTTACTACCTTTGGAGAACCCCAGTACCCATAGTCTTTTGCTTTTTTCCTCCAGAAGCAAAAATATTCCTTCACCTTTGAAACACCCAGAGAAATCTTTCAGGGAGTAAATCAGTTTATGCTTTATCCAGTGTTTCCCAAATGAATGGACTGGGCTGGGGAGATAGCTCAGCAGCACAGCACCTGCCTGGCAAGTGCAAGGTCCTGAGTTCAATCTCCAGTACCACAAAATAGAAGAAAGAAAAATAGAAACCTCCTCGAGACCTCTCCCCTGACATGCAGTGTGAGCATTCAGGTTGCCTCTAGATAGATGTCTTAGTAGAACTCAATTCAGTCTGTGCAGATTGTCTAAAATCAAAATAGGCATCCTTCATCATAAACCCAAATCTTTTCCCAGGTTCCTTACCTTGATAAGGGGCTCACTAACCAATGTGAGCCCCAAACATTGGTTCTCTACCCTATGGATCCTTCCCTCTGCTTCATTCTATTTGTTTCCTACTCAATTTTTGTCCTAAATGCCTCAAACCTACCTCATTCTCTCTTAACCCCATTGCCCAGCCTGGCCCAGAACACTGTGAGCTTTCACCTGAACCATTATGAGAGTTTCCTAAGGTATCGCCCTGTCACTCTCTTGTCCCTGTGGTCTGTGTTCCATGAAGGGGTAGGATAAGTTCTCAGAAGTCAAGGCTAATTCCTGCCTTGCATCTTTGAATGATGTCTCCTTGATCTTAATGTTTCATGTGCCTCAGTTTCCAGGTTTCTTCTATTTCTTTATATGTCCCTAACACAGGACCTCAGCTTATGCTGTTCCTATTCCGTCGCCTTTGCCTAAATAACATTTGCTCAACTTTTAGATCTTAATCTATCACCACTTCCCCCAGGAACGTGATTCCTTGAGCCTCCTCAGGACCCTTGGCACAGCCGCACAGCAGGGGCGTCTCCTGCGTGTCTCTTCTCAACTTACAATTTCTCACTTGTTTTTGCTTCGTTTAAATTAATGCTCCTCCACTAGACTATAACATACTTCATGAGGGCAGGACCCTGCTTTTGTGCTCAATATTATCTACCTGAAAACTCCACAAATTTTTACTGCTGTAGGGGGAAAAAATCACCTCATCTTTTTTAACGTATCTCGCACGTTCATTCCTGTTTTCTGCTCTCACTGACCTTCTCCAAGCTCAGAACATGCAAGTTATTCAGCTAACTCCTTCTTCCTTTCCCTCCCCTTGTTTCTCCCTCTCTCTGTAACTAAGCACTTGCCCTGCCTCAGAGCTGTTCCCAGTCTTTATAGCTCTCTAATATTAAACCATGTTACGGACTTTTCCACAGAGCCGCTTCGCCCTTGTTCTAATCATTCCAGTTTTCATGCTCACCTTCCACTGGGCAAGCTTCTCGCTCCTATCCCGGTTCTGTCCCCAAAGAGCAGCGTGCCCGGCACCCTGGATCAGCAGCGCCAGGACTCTGCTGCCCTGTCTTTCACGGCAAGGTATATTGCTTCTGTCTGATCTGATCTGGGCCCTTCTAGGCCCATTTGCATCACCACCCTGGGTCTTCTCCCCACTGAAACCCCCACCCCTGTCCGGGGTGCACACCCGAGGCGCTGCTCACAGCCTTGGGGGAAATGGGACCAGGGTTTGCTTGCTCGCTCGCTGCGGCTGTGCTGGGCTCTCAGTCAGCCCCCATTGCCCCCCACCGCAGCCCCTCGCACAGGCTGCTGTGTCCACCACTCCTACCTGCCCCGTGGGCCTGAGCCCCGCTTGCCTTTCTAGCCTGGACCCCCCCCCCCAACACCACCACCACCACTTCCTCCAGGACTCTTGGCCCACTAGTCCGTTCAGTTCGGCTCACTCACAGCGCTCCACATGTCCCTTGTGCGTCCTCACGCTCCACATTTCCATATTTATGTGTGTGTTTACTTGTTCAATGCCTGTCTCCCTGCTGAACTAGAAACTGCGCAGGGGCAGGGCGGGCGAGTCTCCTTCATGGAGCAGGAGTCGGGGAACGTGAGCCAAAGGGAGAAGCCAGTGAAGGTCGCTGCCCTCAAACAGCTTAGGAACCCTTGGAATTTTGCCCAGCTTGGAAATGACCCTACATCCAACCAGAGCGGAAGGAAGTATAATTTGAAGAAAGAATTTTTTTTGTATTTTAGGGAAGGGTCTATAGGGTGTTCAGGGTTTCACTACTAGATTGGACTCGTAGTGATCTGCCTGTTTACAGCCTCCCAAGAGCTGGGATTACAGGTGAGCGCCACCATGCCCAGTCTCATTTGCTGTCTCAAAGTGCCTCGGGTGTGGGGCCTGCACTGGAAGGTCTGAGGATCAACATCAATGTCAATTCTCTTCATTTCTCTTTTTCACCTCTGGTGTTCCCTGATCTCAGTTCCTAATCTCCTGGGACATGTGTTTTCTCCTTCCCTGTAAGGAGAGGCACCCGGGGCAGGCTGGCTGGGTTGTGGATTAAAAAGTCCACAGGTGACTTCTCTTCTAGCTGGAAAGGATGTTCTAGAAGGCAGGATGGGGCCTCCCTCCTCCTTTGTCTCTAGGTGCCCTACCTCAGGACCCTATCTCCCAGGCTTGCTGGAACAGACATGCTGTCCTCTAGTGGGTCCAGATTTACCTGAATTCATTCTTACTGGGAGCAAAAGAACTCTACAAATCGTGTGTGTGTGTGTGTGTGTGTGTGTAGTGCTGAGGATCAAACCACACTGGTGCTAGGCAATGCCCCCCGAGCTATAGTCTCAGCTCCCAAAACCATTTTTATAGTAAAACTTGTCATGTTGTATGTTGTAGCACAAAATATCAGTGCTCTGATCCTTTTATTTTATTTTTTCTGTGTTGGGGATTGAATGTAAGCAAGCACTGTGCCACAGAGGTGCGCCCCCACCCTCCTAATCCCTGTACCCATTTTAGATGCACCCAGATTTGGGCATATTTTATTGCCAAAGTCAGAACTGGGCCAGCCAGATAGCTTAGCAGACTAAATTCCTGCTTAGGCAAGTGCAAGGACCAGGGTTTGATCCCAGCACCACATGCTGTGCCGGTACTGCCCCTGGATGTGCTGAGCCCAGCCACCAAGACTGGATATTGTGGTGCACACCTGTAATCCCAGCTGGGGAGGGTGAAGAAAGGAGGATCACTATGAGTCCAAGCAGTGTGGTAGGACCCTGTACCAAATACATAAAAAACAAAGCCAGAACCATCACCCTTTTTGGAACACAGACTCTGGGGGGTTCTGGAGTTACTTCGCCTGCAGGGACAGAGTTCAGAGCCTGACTTCCCCATCAGAGGTTCTCTGCCTGACCATTTCTGTGAATGCTGGCCTGAGACTCTGCCCTGTCCCCTCCTTTCCTTTACCAGTGTCCCTATATCATGTCCACGCAAATCTGGGGACCTGCCTTGAGGGAACCTGAGTCATACTGCATCAGGGCTGGGGTAGCAGACAAAGTGCATCCAAGCTGGGGGGGACCAAAGACAACAAAGGAACCCTAAAGAGCATTAGGCAGCAGACACTGTTTACCCTGCCTCACATTGAAGGTCACCCCTCCCCACCATGGCATTGCCATCACAGGGATTGGCCAAAGTTCATGGAGAACAAGAGGAGAGTTAGTCAAGCAGTTTTTACTACCATAGTCACTTCCAGGCAAAACTGACCTTCATGACCCTGCCCCCCAGCCAGCTGTTTGCCCACCCCCTCACTGAGACCCAGGCCTTCACCCTTCAGGAGTCTGAGCACCTAATTATCATGGCTGTGGTTGCTGGTATGGCCTGGTCATGGTTAACACTGGGCAAGGGAGTGACTCAGATGGGTGCTGCATTTCACACATCTTTCTGCCTGGCCTCATTGCAGCAGAAACAGAACCTCCTTCTGCCTACTGGTTTAGTTAGTGCCAGCAGTATGGTAAGTTTGCGTTTACCTAATGACCTCCCAGAATGAAAGCCCCTAACAACCCTCTGGTTGACAAATTAAGTTCATCAGGACTCTGTGTTCTGGGTGGAAATGCCTTCCTTCCTGGAATTAGGACTTCCCAACCCATATAACCTGTGGTTGTGGCCACTTGAAGCCCAGCTTGCCCTATGCAGGTCACTGGGAATGACAGGGCTACAACCACTCCTACAAACGTCCCTCAGTTACTGATACTTACCTGCTGACCAGTGGCAGGGCTGGCTCAGGTGTGCCCCCTCAGGGGTCCTTCCATGTCTAGAGCTGCCCCTGTGAGGCTTTGCTGAGCTCTCAGCTTTCTGCCCTTTGTTCAGTCCCCTGCTGTTGTACTGGTCACCTCTGGGGGCCTTCCTTAGTAAGTTCCGTGTACAAAGTGTCTGCTTTCTGGGAAGACAGCCTACTACAGAATGAAAAGCTGTGGCGAGTGTGTTGGGGAATCCCGAGTAAAAAAGATGGGCTCAAGCTAGGCTTAAAGGGAAGAGGTTTGAGCTCCTAGACAAAACTTGAATTTTAATTTGAGGGTACTGCTGCTGTTTCTAGCTTCGTCAACCACCCATCCCACCCCAGATAGGACTCCATTCCACCTTGTGTCTGATAGGGATAATGCTTTAAACTGAGCAAGATAGACACACACTCTCATCCAGACTTACAGCATCTTTATTTAAATGTGAATTTCAAAATCAGTGGTTATTTTCTGATAAAGTATTTTTTACTAAGACAGTATAATATTTCATATATATATATATATATATATATATATATATATATATATACTATTTCTGCTGCTAGCAATAGCTCAGGTTTCCCTGGCCCTCTCTGGCCATACGCTAACTATAGGGTTTTCCTCTCTCTTTCAGCCACCCTGTGTGGACCACATGAGCATAGTTATTAGCTCAGTGTTCTAGATGTGTAGACTGAGAGGTAGTGACTCACCTGCATGAACCACAGGGCCAGGATTAAACCTAGGCCCAGGCCCTTCACTGTCCTTCAGGACCTCCAATGGGGACACACAACGCTCCTTCTGAGGAACAGCAAGAGTCCCTGGCATCCTGATTTTAAATCACGCAGAGCCTGTGGGTTATTTGAATTGATAAGAGAGCCAACTTTGGGGGTTGAGCTCCCCAGAGAAGCCGGGGCAAATGTAGGCGCTCTTGTGAGTTGTGCCAATACAGGAATCCAGCTGATGTTAATACTACTTGATACTATTGATGGTTTCATTCAGCGTCTTCCAGAGGAAGTCTCGCTTCCTTCGGTGGTGGATAGCCCTAGAAGAGGGTGCAGCTGCAGTGTCAGCGGCACCCCCTATCAGTGGTCAGGATGTTCCAAACCCTCTTCTGAAGGCCATTAAAATACAACTGGACCTGAGCTAGACTCATTTTGCAAAGGGGATGATGAAATTTTGGCTTCTGAAAAGTAGTTCGTCTCTCTTGATCACTAAGTGAATCTGAATTTGTCTTGGTGAGTGACTTTCTGAGGTCCCTGCTCACTGATGAGGCTCTGTGTCAAACTGGGGTCCTTATCAAGCTAAAAGCTCTTTAAGTTGGGGCCCCGAGTTCTGTTTACTGCTGCGGATGGGCCCTGCCATCCAATGGGTTGTTGCATTAATAAATGAATTCACAACCGACTAAGGAGAGTAAGCATAGGTTGCCATCAGTGTTCTGTCAGTGGTACGACCACAGGTTGGTAGCTTCCTTCACTGCTCCGTAGCTGAGTTTCCCCAGCTGTTCAAAGGGCATGACCTCCTTCTAGACTCTGGGAAGATTGAAAAAGCCCATCTGGGAGATGCACATGGTGGGTACTTCACTGCTTTCTCAGGTTTTCACTGACTGTGATATCAAGGTATGGTAGTGGGGCTGGCCATGACTTGCTTCCTTCTTGTACAGTCCTGGAAGAAACAAGATTGCTTGACGTCCATGTCCTAAAACCCTCCTCCTTGGTTCTCCTACAAGTGTCTTTCTGTCCAGAGGTATGGCTGACGGACTACAAGATCTCATTCTTTGTACAAAATGTGCTGATATTAAAAAAAAAAAAAAATCTTCCTTGTGAGGAATGAGATGACATACTTCCCCACCTCTCTCTCTCTCTCTCTCTCTCTCTCTCTCTCTCTCTCTCTCTCTCTCTGTCCTCCCTCTGTGAAGTAAAGCTGATGATTTATCACTACCTGCCAAAACTTCCCTCTCAGCCATCACTTCTCAAACTTTTACAACTCTGTCCCCGCCAGGCCTAGTCAGAAAGATGAAAACCAGAGTCATTTTGAAGACAGAAGAGTGACAGCAATGGGCTCGGGGCTGGAAGTCAGCTGTGGGATGCTTTAAGAGGAGAGGAGCGAGGGACGAGGGACAAGGGACGGCTGGGCCCCTGTGGAAACGGTCCATAGGCCACCACATGCAGGGCCAGCAGCCTGAAAGTGGCAGCCACTGTGGATCCCTGCAGCTCGGAAAAAGACACATTGCACAGGTATAAAAAACTCTTCAGTTCTTCATCTTTTCATTCAACAAATATATTGAACGCTTATACTCCAAACTCTGGAGAGGCAGAGGCCCAATGTCCTCACCCACCTGGGGCTTGTATCCGGCCATCATTAATGTTTGAAAACACTCCTCAAGAAAAAGCTCACAGAGATTCTCCAGGAGCTTTCTGAGACAGAGCTGTCACCGCCCCCAGGCATGCTGGCGTGTGTGCCCACTGCCACATGTGAGGCTCCATCCTGGCACTGGGAAGCACTGGGCTGCAGTCAGTCTGTGCGGAGATCCACCCCCAGGCAAGATGGGCACTATCAGAGAACCAGAAAATAGCAAGTGTTGGTGCGAATGCAAAGAATCTGAGCCCTCTTGAGGCTAAGATGGTGTGACTCTTAGGAAAAACATTTTGGAGGTTCCTCACAAAAGTAAAAGTAAGCTGTCACATGGTCCAACAGTCCGATTTTGGGGTATATGTTAAAAAGAATGGAAAGCAGGCCTCAAAGGGATATTTGCACATTGTGTTCATAACAGCATTGTCTAAAATAGCCAAGAGGTAGAAGCAGCCCAAATGACCAGAAGTGCATAAATTAGTACACTACGTGCTTATACATACACAGAGGAATATTATTCAGTCTTGAAAAGGAGAGACATGCCTTCACTTCAAATGCCATATCAAGGATGACCCTTGAGGACATCATGGTAATTGGAATAAGTCAGTCAACAAAATGACAAATATCGCACAATTCCATGTAGATGTAGTACCTAAAATTCATATAGAAATAGCGCAATGTGATTGCCAGAAGCCGATGGGGACGATGGTGGTGGAGAGTGGGAAGTTGCTTGTGGACAGAGTTTCAGTTGGAAGAGATTTAAAATGCTTTGGAGGGCTAGCCAAACAGCTCAGCAGATTAAAGCACCTGTAAGCAGGTGCAATGGCCAGGGGTTCGATCCCCAGGCCTGCCATGCCGGCCTCACCCCTGGGCACGCTAAGACAGCAATTGAGACTGGGTGTGGTAGTGCACACCTGTAATCCCAGCACTTGGGAGGCTGTAAACAGGATCACTATGAGTCTGATCTAGTAGTGAGACCCTGAACATCCTGTAGACCCTTCCCTAAAATAGAAAAAAAAATCAATAAAATAAAATGAAATGCTTTGGAGATTAGATACACAACAGTGTGCTTAGATTGATGCTATTGAACTGTACACTTAAAAATGAATGAGAAAGCCAATTTCATCTTGTTGGTTTTTAAATGTATTTAGTACAGGATCTACAGGGTCTCACTGCATAGATCAGACTTGTAGTGATCCTCCTATTTTTAGCCTCCCGAGCCCTGGGATTACAGGCATGCACCACCATGCCCAGTCCCAATCACCATCTGAGCACACTCCAGGGTCAGGGCCTGCATGGTCAGCCAGGGATCAAACCTCTGGCCCCTGTATCTGCCTAAGCAGACACTTAATTCGCTGAACTATCTGGATGGCCCTGGTTTTTGTTTTTTACCACAATGAAAAATTCCCACAGAAACAGATGTAAGGGTTCAGTAGCCAGGGCCTGTGACTGCAGTCTAGGCCTAGGAGGAGAGCTCTGTGTGCGTGTGTGTGTCTCTGCATGGGTGTAGAACTGGGATCTTGATCCTGCTCCAGAGGTCCTGGATGCCCAAATCACCCTGGTTACGAGAGTCTGAAGCTATATTTACTTGGAAGAGAGCTCCCTAGGGGTGGGTTTGAGCCGAGTCTAGTGGCTGTCTCTCTTAGGTGTTTTAGTCTCCAACTTTCTATCACATGAGGAGAAATTGAACACAGTGTACAGCAAGCTCCCCAGAACTCAGGTAGCATCCCTGCCACTTACTCAACCTTGAGCAAGCTGCCTGGCTTCTCTGCTGCCTCCCTGCCTTCATTTGACCTAGCGGCAGTCACAGGACCTCTGTCCCAGGCACCCTGGAGACTAATGGGTCCTCCTAGGGAGGCTGTTGGCATTTTCTCCAACATGCTATGTCAGTGATGAGGAAATCTGAAGGGTCTTGACAGGGAAGAAACATGTATGTATCGGGGAGCCCATTTGCAGTCAAAGAACTGGGCCTCTGGCCAGGGGAAGTTGATGACGTGGGCTGACCCTTCTGTGATCAGCAGGCAGACCAGCAGCACGCATTACCCAAGCCACTTGGCTCAGCCATGGAGGGCCTGCCTGCAGCTGTGAGAGCACAGCAGGAGGGGGTGGCCTGCACCTCGCTGTGGCAGCCAGACCTTCCTTCTCTGCACACCTACAGCTGGGTGAGAGGAGGTGGTGCAGGTGTGTGCAAGTTGACAGGCCACACGTGCAGGAAGCTACACATGCCTTGGCCTGGGGCCTTGGGACACTGGCTGTGTCTGGGGCCCATGGCCTCCCACCGAGCTCCAGTCTCTCCTGCGGAATCACTCCCAAGACCAGTTCCTAAAGGCTCATTGCAAAGCCAGTCCTCCCTGCCATTAATCCTGCAGCTCTTGAGTGAGTCCACACCCAGGTGGCACTAGTCAGTGTGGGAAGGCGGTCAGGACACCTCCCTTGCAGGTGGCTGGGGACTGGCGCATTGGTGAGCCATGGGCAGCCCCTCCGAGCCCTCAGCTGGTTGGGCCTCATTGTGCTTGGGCAGTCCAGGGTCTGGCCCTCAGTCCTGGGAGACTGGGAATCCTGTAAGCTGGCTGCGTTGTGTTCACGACACCAACAGAACCGGGTTCGGAGGCGGCGCCAGGCATGCAGCTCTCATTCGCTGTCTCCTGTGCAGCGGCCACGGTGTTGTTATCCCAGTTTTAGGCTGAAGACACCAAGGCGCAGTGGTGTCACCGAGGTTATCGAGTCTCCTGGCTTTGAGTATTAGTACTGTATTTAAACCCAGGTCTGTCAGGCTTTAAATCAGAACTATGGCTGCTTCTCCTTTCCATCTATCTCATAATAAGAGCAAAGTGGGAGGCCAGGGTGTGTGGTTCAGCAGTGCAGCACCTGCCTGGCAAGCACAAGGTCCTGAGTTCAATTTCCAGTAACCACCCCCTGCCAAAAAAAAAGAAAAACAACACAAAATAACCAAGTGGCTAACCTTAGCTAGTCTTCCACTCATACTTACAGGAAGTCGCTAGGTGTTGATAGAGAGCAACAATGGTGACGCAAAACACTCAAACCCTGAAACGCTTCACCTAACATTGTTCCTTTAAAAAAAAAAAATCTGCAGTGACTTCTCTACTTACCCTACCAAGTTCAAATTCTTTAGCAGGCAAAACAAAACACTAAAGAGAACATGACAAGAGGTCAAACTGTGGCCTCTTTTTTCTCTCTCAAGAATGCTCGTAAGTCTGCATAGGGAAAAATAAATCAGCGGAGTTCATGCTTCGTGAGAAGAGGCGGGAGAAGAACTGCAGGCTTCCACGGGAGCTATGCGGGCAGGTGAAGTGGCGAGGTAGCCCGTGTTCACTCCTCACGAACTGCAGCACATGTGAAGCCGCCCCTGAGAATGGAGTGGGTGGAGGCTCTGTTTCAAGAGGGAGAACACTGGGGCTCAGTAGAATAAGCTCTTGCCTGGCAAGCACAAGGGTCTGAGTTCAATCCCTGGTTCCGTCAAAAAAAAAAAAAGAAAAAGAGGGAGAACACTTTGGGTCCTACAAACTAAAAGCCTAGGAGTCCGAGGGGGATGCTATCATTGCAGTGCATGCTGTTGAGCAAAGGAAGAGGAATACAGCCTGCTGCAGAGCTACCACGTCCACTGGAAACGTGTCCTGCCAGCCTCTCGTCCTCTCTTCCTTGAAGGGGGTGACACAGCCAGCAGATCAGGGAGACATCGGTGATGTGGAACATCTGGATTTCAGCACAACCGTGAGCATCTCTTGTGCTTGAAGCAGGCAAAACTGGAAAACTGCGAGGCAGAGGCACCTGTGGGCCGAAGTCAGGGGGCCTGCGGGTGCCTAGTGATGGCAGCCCCGAGGAAGTCACCCGTGGTGAGCAACCGGCTCTGCCCTGAGCCCCGCTGTTTTGGACTTTTGTAACCAACATCTTGAAGATGATGCAGCATGAGGGGCAACATAATTAACAATTGGAGGCACAGACAGATGGAAATCATGGGCAGGATTGAAGAGGATGAAATTTAAGGAGAATAAATGGAAAGTTCTGACTTTGACTTAACATATCCATGACAAATGGTGAGAAGGGCTTAAGGATTTTAGCTAAATAAAAGCTCACGTGATCTGGCTGCCAATTCTTTGGTAGGTTCTGGAACACACCATGTCCTTGCACACCTCTGGCCTGGACAGGTTACTTATTCTATGGCCAGGTTACAGTTTTCCTGCTGGATTCCAATTGATGCTTTAGGATCCAGTTCACTGGCTCCACCTGGGAGGGGCCATTTGCTGAGGGCCAAATCCTCCCTTCCCACAGCAGGGTTGATGGTCCAGAGAAACTGCTAAGCAGTGCCTATGGCATGTGTCTGGCCACATCCCTGGCTAATTCCACTCTTTGCGGGGTTCGAACAGGCCCGATGGGCAGAACTGATTTCTCGCTTCTCTCACACAGGGCAGGTTGTACAACTGTCATACTTCCAAGGGCTTGTGAGGCAGAGTAGGTGTAGAGACAGAGGTTGATAGGACAGCAGCATTAAGGAGTAAAGGAAAGCAGTCACAATGGCTGGGGTTGCAGCAGCACACATACTCCCCTGAGGCCTGGGAGGGCACTGCAAGAGGCCCACACTGCATCAGGACCTCTGGCTGCTGGTGTTGGCCCCCTTATTTGCCCACAGACTCACTCATAGCCTTCCTCAGCTCTGCAGGGTGGGGAGTGGGTCCTACAGGCTGTGCTTCCCAGAACTCCTAGCTAGCAGGCTGCTAGCTAGAGGCTTTGGCCAAAGATTGAAGGTGGTGGGAGCAGGAAGAAGCCCCTTTTCAGCCATCCCAGGAAGCAGCTGCTTTCTCTCAGCTGCCCTTCTGGCCATAGTTGGCTTCTGATGAACTTGGTGCTTGGCCTTGGTGAGCTCGTCTTTGCCTTTCTCCTTCCAGCCTCAGGTGGTGATGACTTTACAGATCTCTGGGATTCCTTCTTGTCCCCTGTGGACTTCCCAACCCTTTTCTTCATCACTGGTGTAATCAGTTCCCTGCATTTAATTCCTCCTGTTCTAAATCCTCCGTTTCATACATCATCTGTTTTAGTACTCACATCACAAGCAGCGCGTATAACTTCACCCTTTAATATGGAAAGAAAACTGAGCTTCAGAGAAGTTAGATGATTTTCAAATGTTATGAGCTCATAAGAAGTAAAATAGACAAGGTTGAAATCCAACCTTGCATCACTCCTATTCTGTTCTCTTCCTGGTATGCCTGACTGCCCTCTGGAAGCCCTGCCTGGGCAACTGTCTGGGGGAACCTCTGAAGCAGTGTGAAAGGTAGCTGAAGGAATGTCAATGGGGTAAGAATGGTGTCCTCCTCCTAAAATCACCCCAGCAGTCACCTCCACATTGCTAGAAGCTATGAATAAATATAAATTTTAAAGCTCTCACTTCAAGTACTTTCAGAAACTGACAAATACTTTCAGAAACTCTGAAAGAAAGAATCCTCACCGAGTCTGTGCCACACCGTCAGTCAGACTGCTGGAAATCAGTTTAAGTTGGTAGCCTAATGGAAAGCTGACTGAGGCACTACAATGTTTTGGAGAAATAAGAAGCCAAGTTGAAAGGAACTGCTTGCTACGATTAGATAATCTTAAGATTTAATCCAGTTAATACCAGTGCAGACAATTTTTTTCTCTTTCTGATCCACCCCCCCCCTTTATTTCTATTTTAAAGCTTTAAACCAGTGATTTCTAGCAATGATGTTGCATTGCAAACTCAATTGGTGTGGTTTGTTCCCAAAGCAAAGAATACAGTTTTGCCCCAGTTCTAGGGAAAAGGTGCTGAGAATTGGAGTGAGTGGAAGAAGAGGCAAGAATTGGGCTTATAATTTTTCCTCAATTTAAATAGGTTTTTTGGATTAAATTTTCTTAAAAATTAGAATACATAATGTATCTTAAAAATTGACTTTTTCTTGAAATTCAGACCAAATGTATATGAACTCAAATCTAGACTTTACTATGAGATGTGATCTGATTTACTGTCAGTTTACTTCTGAATAATTGAAGGTGTGTTGTAGAGGGTCATACTGCCCTAAAAACAAGGTTGAACTCAAAAGTATGCTGTGATGCTTGGCTCTTCATGCCCTGAGGTTCCTTCCAGGAAGGAGCCCTGCTGGAGTGCTGACACAGGGGCCTTCAGCTGGGCAGATGAGCCCACATGGACCCTCTTCGTACACTGTGGTGCATAAGACCCCAAGTGCCCTACACCTCAGGGGCCTTTGATCACATTGTCATTCCAGGGACGGGTAACCTGCTGCAGTTGGGATGTACTGCATAGGCTGGGCTTTGTTCTTGGTGGGCTTTGTACCTTCCCTGCTCTGTCGTCTGTCAGTGTCGTCCTTTTCTCTGTCACTCCTTGAACCAGTGCAAAGGCAGCCAGCCCTCAAGTGGATTGTGAAAGCTTAGCCCTCCTGAGCCTGGGAATGGAGGGTGAGTAGCAGCTCAGCCCTTTGGTCTTCACCTCTCATACCCAGACCTCAGTTCCCTTGCTGCCATCCCCAGCTGTGTGCTGCAAAAGACTATTGTCAACCAACTACAACTCAGACCTTGCCTGTCTTGCTGTATGCTTTGCCTGTGACAGCAAAAATTTCCCCAGGAATCGATAGCTGGTGGTCTTGAAGATCCCAGCCTAAACTCTATCTCATGAAATGTGGCCATTGTGCTCAATATCCACACCACAGACAGACACAGAGGGCTTAGCAGGATCGAGATTTACCCTGGAGGTGAGGGTCTTTTATCAAGTCCAATAAGTCACCAGTATTGGCAGGCTGCAGCCCAATATTTCAGAGCGGCCAATATTTAATAGACTACCTCGGATGATTAAGTCAAATGATTTCTTGGAGCCATCCCAGAGAGAGCTCTAGAAGTTGACAGTCACAATGCCACTGCCAGTTTAAATCTGCTTTCCGCCAAGATCTAGGCCAAAGAAATCCATGGTCAGATCACAGAGGGACATTGAGCACTTATAAATTTTATCCCAAGTTACGTGGTTTTGTATCTGTTTCTCTGAGATTAGTAAGTGAATGCAGTTCTCTTTAAAGGATGAAAATATAGGCCTGGATTTTTGGTCCCATTTTACAGGTCTGTTTCTATAATCTGGTTAAATTTTCATTTTCTTTTACTTTATTTTGTATTTTATGAAGGATCTACAGAGTGTTCAGGGTCTCACTAATAGATCAGACTGGTAGTGATCCACCTGTTTGCAGCCTCCCAAGAGCTGGAATTACAGGCGTGTGCCACCATGCCGGGTCTCAATTACTGTCTCAGCATGCCCCAGGGAGTAGGGCTGGCACTGTAGCCCTGGGGATTGAACCCCTAGTCCCTGTAACTGCTTGCAGGCACTTTAGTTCATTGAGCTATTTGGCCAGCCCAGGATTTTTCGTTTTCATTTTTACTTTTATTCCCTTCCTCTAGGTGGTCTTTGTATATGGACCATTGGCTTCAGGAAAGCTACTGGGTTATCAGACAGTTTTTGCAGCTAAGAAAAAGGGTGTCACCTGTTTGCAAAGCCATTGCCTCATTGCCTTTCCTTCCTTCCCTACCCCACCCCTGCTCCACATTAACACATCCGATCGAAACCTGGAAATAGTGAGGCAGGGTCTAGTGGCTTCCAAGTGAAGACAAACCAAGTTCTCCCCTTCACTCCTAAGCTACGTGTAAACTCAGATCTCTCAACATCTACAAACAGAGAGTGTTTCATGCCTCAGGAAGATTACTAAATTGCCCTTAGCTTCCTCCAGTGAAGTGTCTTCCTCCCCACACCTGCCAATTACCTGCCAATTACTACAATCAAGTAACCACCTCATAAATGACTTTTAATTTTGAATGTCAGGTTAACATTTTTCCTCCTTCTCCTCCACCCAAGATTTTGTGAAATTTCAAGGCTTGAGCTTTCGCCATTTAAGACGAGGCAGGGCTGGGGCAGTGAGGAGCATTCCTGGGAACAGCTGATGCAGGGCATGTGTGTGCTCCTTTCTGAAAGGTGCTAGCCTCATGTAACAACCTGGTGAAGAGCCTTACCTGTCATGTCACAACTGTAGCTCCAAGTGACAATTAGCTCCTGAAGAGATCTAGAAAACAAAGCCCTTTTGTTTAGGGAGCTCAGAGTTCTTTATCCACCTACACACTGATTCCTTCTTCCCTCTGAGCTGCACCTGGGAGGCAGTGACGTGGGGGAGTCGCCTGCACCTGCATGGGGCTGGCCTCCAGATGGGCGTGCCATGCACCTGTGTCTTGGCGCATTTTGTCCCAATGACTGGCTCACTTCAGGTGGATGGAGGTAACTAGAATGGAGAAGACTGGGCACTTGATCTTTTCTTCCATGAGCTATGTGACGCTGTCCAGTCACCTCATGGTCAATGGAGATAATGATGTGTATGTTACAGGGATGCTGGGACGAGCGGCCTAGGTGAAGCATAGCGCATTAGGGGCTTGACTCTGTGGAACGTGCAAGAAGTGAAAATGTCTGAGTTCTTTGAAATGTGTCAGAAAGTGGTTAACACTTCTGAGACGTGACGTCACTGAATCCCAAGAATGCTATGAGGCCTTCTGAAAGTTCGCTCCTTTTGGAACCTTAGAGGTAGTAAATTATGACAAACACACACACACACACACACACACACACACGTAACCTTCTGGAGTTTCACACTGTGCTCTAAGACCTTAACATCTTTTGACTTAAAAGGACTGCCTATGACTAACCCAGTATTGGCAAAATTTTTTGACTTTGGGACCCCTATACATGTCACACTGTTCACATACTTTGACATATACTAAGCTTGTCTATTTCTAGGGTGGGTGTTCCAAGGATTGGGTGATCCAATTGTGATTAATCTCAAATAGTGGTGTCCTGTGACTATGTATTTAACAATGATCAATTCTTTTTAAAGCTATGTGATTGAATAGTTTCTAGCTTCATGGCATTCTTGAAAAAGACCCTGTACCTCCTGGATTCAGGCATACCATCATCTGAGCATTTTGTTCAACCACAAAAAACGTCCCTTTGGATATATATGGCTTTTTAGCTAGTCTGTCTGGTACTCTGATTGTCAGGGCATACAGAAGAGGAGGAGATCATCCATATGCTCTTGTAAGTATTTTTCACTACGCTCACCTGAAAGTGGATTGGAATGTTAGTCTCTGTCACCACGGTGCTACCTACTGCTCAAGGACAATTTCTCAAGCCCCAGTTCCTCCAGAATTTTGCATGCAGCAGTGGATGCAATTGTCCCTATTGTTTATATGTACTGGGCATTGTGCATGTGTTTTTAAATGGAATCCTTACCACAGCCTTTGGAGTTAGGTGTTATTTCTTTTATCTGATAGATGAGAAAAGCAAAACTAAGAGTAGTTAAATGCACTCACTTATACTAAGATATAAAAGTTAGATTTACTGGCTACACATACACTAATATATGTCTTCCTAACCCTTACATCCTCTTTACTCTTATTTTGCCAGATGTTTGGGACTCTTCATGATGGCAAGATCTCCTACTCCATAACATCCCATACTTCCATGAAATTACAGCTTTTTTTCTTTTTGGTACTGGGTATTGAACTCAGGACCTTACTGTTTCAAGCAAGGGCTTATACCACTGAGCTATAGCCCTGGCCCAATTATAACTACCTTAAAGGAAGAAAATTAGTGTGGTTATTTCAATCAGTGCAGAAAGCGTATTTGACAAAATCCAGCACTCATTCATGATAAAAACTCTTGGCAACTAGAAAAACACGCTCAGATCTGTAAGTTTCATATATAAAAAGCCAACATCGGATATAGTTTTGGTGAAAGATTAAAAGCTTCCTCTCTGAAATCAGGAAGAAGGCAACCATGCCTGTTTGCTGGCACTCAACATTGTATAGGAGCTCCTAGCTCTGTGCTGGTGGACCTACGGCATGCGTGCTGCGATGTGCTGTGTCTATCACTGAAGCTCTAAAACCATCACTGTCCTAGCCATTGAAATCAATCAAAAAAAAAAAAAAAAAAAGAAATAAAAGGCACAATGACTAAGAGGTAATAAATAAAACTGTCTCTACGTATAGCACGACTGTTTCTATTTAGTCCTGAGCTAGGAATGTAGGTCAGCAGAAGAGCGTGTGTGTAACATGTATGAGTTTGATCTGGAATACTAAAAAGAAAAAGGTGCCTCAAGGAATCTCCCAACTAACAAAATGAGTGAATTTAGTAAGGTTGCTATATATAAGGTGATTAGAAGAAAATTATATCCCACATAAATTATTATGGAACATAAGAAAATAAAATTTAAAAAGCAATTCAATTTTAATAGCACCAAAAAATAAAACAGCTAAAAATAAATCCAATAAAAGTTGTCCAAGGTTTATCCACTGAAAACTATAAATTATTGGTGAGAGAGAAAGAAGACATAATTTAAGGGAAAGTTATACTGTGTTCGTAGAGTGGAAGATTCAATATTGTTATAAAGGCGACTCTCGTCCAATCTACTGATTCAACATATCATCCACCAAAATCCCAAGAACATCTTTTGTAAAAACCGAGAAATCAGCATTACAATGTATACAGCAATGCAAAGAACATACGACAATAAATTAGCATTAAAAAGAATGAGTTTGGGGCTGAGGAGATAGCTCATTGGCCTAAGTGCCTGGCTAGCTGGCAAGCACAAGGTTCCAAGTTTGATCCCCAGTATCACAATAAATATGAAGCAAGTTTGAATAACTTTCTCTACCTGATTTAAAGGCTTTCTAATGAAAGCCTTTATACAACTATAATAATCCAGAGAGTTTTGGTATTGGCAAAAAGACTGACATATAGATCAGTGGAACCTGATAGAGAGTCTAGAAGTACATCCACATATATACTAATAAGATTTTTTTTTATTATTTTAAAGAGAAAAGATTAAAGCAGCCTTTGAAAAAATAGAAGAGTAATAACGAATACATTTCATATTGTTATATTCCTAGTAGTTACTCAGTGAACAAGGTGTAGGCATGAAATATTGTCCAAACAAGATTAACACCAACCATTCTTTTCAATGAACTAAGAGAAACTAGTTGTATACCTATCTTAACTATCTTGTGTGTGTAGGAATACATATATATATATATTTTTTTTTTTCCTTTTCCCTTCCTCTCTCCTTTCCCCCATCACAGTTTCTCTTTTCTTTTGAATAGTTACTTTCTTTTTTCTAGAAATTGTTTTTATTCTATTATCTTATTTATTTATTTGGTACAGGGTCTCATTATGCAGCTCAGACTCATAGTGATTGTCCTGTCTCAGCCTCCCCAGCACTGGGATTACAGGTGTGTGCCACCATGCCTGGTTTCAGTGGCTGGCACAGCATGCCCAGGGTTCCGGGACTGGCACAGAATGTGGTACTGGGGATTGAACTAGGGTTTTTGTGTTTGCCAAGCAGGTGCTTAGACTGACAAGCTATCTCCCCAACCCTTGAATAATTACTTTCTTTTTTTTTTTTTCCAGATATCTCCATATTTATTTTCTACTCATGTAGAATAAACAACTATTACAGGAAGACCTTTTTTAAAGTAGTGTCTATTCAGTTCATCTGCTCTTTTTTCTGTTTGGGTCATTTGTTTTGGAAGGGTTAAATTTTTTTATTTCCTTGTATTGAATAGTTACTTTCTAACTCAGAATACCTAGTGTATATTTTGAATCTTATTTACTTGTTCAGCTTCTCACAGTAGTGAGACAATATGATGTTTATAAATGTGGGTCTGGTTAATTTCACTTATGAATATGGTCTCTAGTTCAACCCATTTACTTATAAAAGTCTCAAATTTGCTGGTCGTGGTGGTGCATTCCTGTAATCCGAGCACTCGGGAGGCTGAGGCAGGAGGATTGTTGTGAGTTTGAGACCAACCTGAGCTACAAAATGAGCTTAAGACCAGCCTGAACTGCACAGTGAGACCCTGTCTCAAAAAGACTAAATAAATAAATAAATAAATAAATAAAAATCTCAAATTTATCTTTCTTTAAGGTTGGGCAGTACTCGGTTATATAAAAAAACCCTTTTTATGCATTCCTCGGTTGATGGGCATTTGGGTAGTTTCCCAAGATTTTGTATTACAGATTGTGCTGCTCTAAACATAAGTGCACATATGTTACTGTAGTAAGATGTTTTTAATTCTTTTGGAAAGATACCCAGAAGGGGAATAGCTGGATTGAATGGGACCTCTAATACTAGTTTTCTGAAGAATCTCCACACTGATTTCCACAGTGGTTGCACCAGTCTGCATTCCCATCAATAGTGGAAAGGGGTTTCTTTTTCCTTACAACCTCACCAGCATTTGTTATTTGTTAATTTCGTGATAGTAGCCATTCTCTCTGGAATGAAATGGAATCTCAGTGTTATTTTAATTTGCATCTCTTGATGACCAACCAGTGACGTTGAACATTTTTTCATATATTCATTTCCCATTTGTATTTCTTCCTCTGAGGAGTATGTATTCATCTCAGATGCTCATTTTTGGAATGGATCTTGAATTTGGGGGGCCTTATTTTTTCAGTGAAACAGAGTAGAAGATACAGAAACAATTCAAACTTTTCAGCCCCCTTATCTTTGACCAAGGGCCCAAACACATTCACTGGAAGAAAGATGGCCTCTTTAATAAAAGATGCTTGGAAAAACTGGCTCTCTAAATGCTGCAGACTAAAATTAGATGCATGTCTATCACCATGCACTAAACTAAATTTGAAATGGATCAAAGATATAAATATTAAAACAGAATCACTAAATCTACTGTATGAGAAAGTAGATAGAACACTTGAAGACATAGATATAGACAGAGACTTTGTAAACATAACCCAAACTCCACAGGAAATCAATAAATGGGATTTCAAACACTTTTGCACAGCAAAGGAAATAACCAACAAAGTAAAAACCCACAGCATGGGAAAAAATTATAGCCAATGTCCCTCAGACAAAGGATTTGTATCCAGAACATAAAAAGAATTTATTAAAAAGAGGTTTTTAAAATAAAGATGCTGCCTGTAATCCCAGCACTCGGGAGGCTGAGGCAGGAGGATTGTTGTGAGTTTGAGACCAGCCTGAGCTACAAAAGCGAGCTTAAGGCCAGCCTGAGCTGCATAGTGAGACCCTGTCTCAAAAAGACAAAATAATAATAATAATAAAATAAAATAAAGATGGCAAAGCAATTCAATAGGGTAAAGGAAAGCTTTCAACAAATGGTGCAAAATAACAGTACTACCGAGGAAAAAAGTGGACATCAACCCTCACTTCCCACAACAGATAGGATTATAGGATTGTAGGTATAGAACTAAGATTACAGATACAACTAGAAGAAAACACAGGAGAAAATTTTGTGACCTTGGAATGGGCAAAATTTTCTTAGTTACATTACATGAATGATCAAATAAATTGGGATCATAAAAAGTTAAAATTCTGTCTTTAAGAGGTATTGATAAGGAAATGAAAATCCAAGCTAACCAGAAAAAAAACTTCTTCATTGTACATATATTAGGTAAAGGTCTTATTTCTACAACATGTAAAGAACTCTCACATTTAAATAAAAATAGGTGGCTAATTAAAAATGGACAAACTCTCTGAACATGTGCTTCCTGAAAGAAAATATAAATAGAGCCAATAAGCACATGAAAACGTGTTCAGTATTATTAGCATCAGAGAAACGAAAATTGAAACTACAAGAAACAAAAGTAGGATGAATAAAATGTAAGACTAGTCGTTCTAAGTTCTGGTGAGAATGGAGGGTCAATGGAATTCTTGCATACTGTTTGTGGGAAAAACCAGTGGCAGAGTATTTGTCTAGCAGATGTGAGTTACTAGATTCATTCTCCAGCAACACACACACACACACACCACACACCACACACACCACACCACACATACACACCACACACACACCA